>JAOBAT010138286.1:0-11777 GCA_026413305.1 Hydrozoanthus tunicans | reverse complement strand
AATAACAACACTGGAATATAAAATGAGAGCAAAACCTGCGCACCTTTTTATGATAATGAATAATCTGCGCCCTATTTATGAGAACGATCTGTGCGCACTATTTTATGTTAATGACCTGTTACACTATTTTATGTTAATGACCTGTGCGCACTATTTTATGTTAATGACCTGTGCGCACTATTTTACCTGTGGGCACTTTTTTATGTTAATGACCTGTGCGCACTATTTTATTTTAATGACCTGTGCGCACTATTTTACCTGTGCGCACTATTTTATGTTAATGGCCTGTGCGCACTATTTTATGTTAATAACCTGTGCGCACTATTTTATGTTAATGACCTGTGCGCACTTTTTGCGCACTTTTTTTCCGGCTAATTCCATCCCTACTATACTACTAACAAACTATCCTCAATACCAAAGGGCAGTTTTAGAAACATTGCGCAATTGGAATACCTGTAAGTTTAGAAATGATGTTGTGTACAAATAGTTAAAGGTGTTTCATTTTGGTGATAACTTCTTAAAGGAGCAAAGAAGCATTTTGAGGCTGAAGATGTTCTTTAAATATTCTTAGACTAAGGTCAATAGAATATGTCTGTCAGCATGGTGTTTCCTTCCTGAGTCTCCAGATGATAGTGTTTATACATTGTGCAACATTCTGATGCATGCACTGTACATTACAAATTAACCAAAATTTTGGTCACTTACTGAACAGACCTGTCACGAACTTCGTACAGAGGAGTAATATGGGACGTCTAAACGGTTATTAAGTACATAAAAAAATTGTTGTCGGTTGCATTTTTTACGGAAAAATATTTAGAATTTCCAAATACTTAAATTTTAGGGTAAACGTATTTATATGTTGCATGAAGTTATATCTTAACAAAATCTCAGCCTCAGGATTATTTTTAAAATATTCTTAAATTTTCGCGAATTTCAGCCTCGATATTCTTATAAAGTATATTCTTATAAAAATAGAATGTATTCAATAAGCTCAACCAAAAGTTTATATAGCATCGGACGAGGCTTTGGATTTCCCATATAACTTTAAATGGAGTTTTTATAATTTATATATCTTTAAGCAATTTTAAGTGATTCTTAAGTCAGAAATGAGATTAACACATGACACATCAGTACCATTCTCGTGTGTATTTAACTCCGTTTAAAAGAAACTTGCAATCACAGAACTATACAGATTGAATTTCTTTCTTTGTCAGGATTTTGATGAACAACCAGATATCTTTGATACAGGGAGGCACGTTCCGGAATTTGCCCTCACTTCGAACATTGTAAGTAAAGCTTTAGTCAGATATTTTATCTATTTCTTTGCTTAAGCAATCCGAGGTCTGTCCTGGAGAATAATTTCCCGAGGTCTTTCAAAGTACAGACCGAGTGCAGCGAGGTATTATTGGCATTATTATTGGTATATATAATATATGTTATATTGCTTATCCGCTGCTGTTATTGAATGTTAATAAATATGCAAATCCCGGATTTGAATGTTGCTTGGCGTAAATGAAGTCCACGGTCGTGTCTGTACAAGTGCGAAAGGCCGAGCTCGAGGGCAAATGTTTTCCCCGACAGATTGACCGAGCAAAGGAGGTTATTAAGATATTTATTACATGGCATCAGTTTTAGATCAGTAAATAAAACTAACGATTATCTCTGCGCGATCACGTACACAAGAAATCTGTCCAATAACTTCCCGGTCCTGTATGGGAAATTAGTGGATCGATGTTTCGACCAATCAGCGTGCAGGATTTGGTTATTGGCCATAGAAGTTTGATTTGCAATTGAATAATAGGAAACATTTCGATCTTTAAAACTTATCACCGCACCGCACGAGATCCTGAGTTTCCCTTTCTTTCATGCTTGTACATCTTTAAGGTGAGAGTTTTTACGCATCTCTGAACTTAATTCTTGACCGACTTCATGTTCTTATTGTTTACTAATACGTAAGTAAAAGCTGCCGTGTAGTCTGAGAGTGTAAGGGAATTTATTTTAAATCTCTAAAAACCTGCAAATTACTACCTAGTTTGGAATAAACTTATGAGTTCGGAGTAGTAATTTTTTTCTCAAAATACCTAACTATTTTCCCTGATAATCAAGAGAAATTGATGCAACAATGTGTTCTTTGCTAGGGAGTTGTCCAGGAACCAGATATCTTTGATAGAACAGGGCGCGTTTCGGAATCTGACGTCACTTCGGTATTTGTAAGTATTGCTTTAGTAACATAGACCGCTTACCATCTGCATAAAAAACCGGAAGTTCAAATGGTATTTCCACTCCACTGGATTACTTTTGAAAAATTTTGGAAAACGTTATCACAGGAAACCACGAGATCTCGCCGTTTACTTTGAAAATGGTGCTCTGCCTGAAAAAAGGGCTAGAACGTATGTATTTCTTGTATATCTATTTTTACCAGGTGAGATAGTTGATCGTGTGAGACCTTGCCAAAAGAAGGGTCTTTGTTCTTAACCGTTTGTAACATTTTTGTGACAACCCCTCCTCCCGTTTCAGTATAAACAATGACACTTCTTTGATGTCGTTGCCATGAAAACCAATAATATCACGATAACGTTATTTAATTAGCTGAAAGATTTTTGGATACTAGTTACAAGTGCAAAGTTTTTACGTTGCTTTTATATCCATTTGATGATTAATTATTGAAGAACACGAGTTTTATTCATGCTAGTACACTGGACACTTCTTGCACACACCAAGTCCCCTCCCCTTCTCAGTTAGAAACTCTTTTTTTCGTACTTTCTAGGGTAGTCTTCTTAAAAGAGCGGAAACTTGTAAGCCCGTGAAACTATCAATTCTTTTCATGCGGTTGTAAGATCTGTTCTTGAATACTGCTTGCCCATTTGCCATCATCCTTAATCAGAATAGGCAACGATATCAACATCATGTTAAAGGTCGTTTTCACCCGATTGTTCTTGTAGTCATGATCAGTGATCTTGATACTATGCGCTTTCGACTTTATCTAGGTTAAGTTTTGAGCTAAAGCCATGGTTGACTTTCTGTGCCTTCCCTTTTTGTACGCCATTTTAATAACATGAAGTTGTTCTAATACAACAAAATGAAGCATCGCGCAATGAGCAAGTTTTTTACCGTTTTTTATTGTGCTATAGATTCTCAACAACAAACACATAAGTTGTTTAAATTAGTACTTTGGAGAAAACACATAAAATTAGTTATTAGTTTCAAATAATTAAAAAAATTTGCATTGCGGCATGCTTAAGTTCAGACTTATCCAAATGAAACAAGAATTATTGTTAGAATGAAGAATCGCTATTAAATGTACGAATGTGTATCACAGATGGTAAGAGTTTGTTAAATTGTAAGTTTTTAAGCATTATTTTCTACGTGAGAAGAGAGTAAAACGAGCAAAGGGTAAAGCTGTAGATCGAGGGAAGAAGAGAAAAATGTAGGATAAAAAAAGAAAAATGTGTCATTGACTCAAAAAAAAAAAAAACAGTTTGTCATCATCCTGAAAAAATGTTTTGCATCCTGAACTTGACAGGTCTGTCAACGTATATCAACCATATTGTCAATGTAACCCGGAAGAGCCACGAATTACCGCACGTTCAACTCTGTTATCTGGAAGTTGCTGCTTTTTATTGTATATTGAGTCACCTGCTTTAATTATTAAAAAGTTCTTGCTGCAGATTCAGAGAACATCGCTTTGTCTGCAAGGTAGGCGTACAGTATGCACCGGTTTCATTTCTGAGGGCCTCAACAGACTACAGTAAAAATCCGCGTATAAGAACCTGGATTTTTTTCAGTTAGCCAAAACAGGTTCTTATATGAATGGTACTTAAACTGAGTTTACGCTACCAAGGTTCTTAATAATAAAATAGGTTATCATAATTAAGTAGCAAAATAATTTAAGTATAACGTAGTTATCATGTCATACAGTAATATGCATACGGACAGCACAGTGCCAGTATATACAGTAATGTCTCTATTTAGCGCCCGGGGCGCTTATTTACTTTTGGCACCTCAAGGGAGGGCGCTTATTCGAGACAGGGCGCTTATTCGGGACAGGGCACTTTTTAAATTTTTTGAGAAACAACCTAATGTTCAAAACAAAACTTTAATAAATATTAAAATAACTAACAGTAACAGAAACAGTAACAGTAACAATCTGTTGAAAGTTCAGTTACTTTTAAAAGAATTGTTCGTTTTAGCAGTAATACATGTACGGTACGGTGAATGATCGTTTGAATGAATTATGTACTCACATGGACATTACAGCTGAGAAACTCAGAGGAAGACCACTGTTTTTGTAATACATTATAACGTATGTCAGCTATTGAAGGAAGATAAACCACGTTTGATGCGTACTCTGAAGGCGCTGTAACAATATTAGAATATGGGGCGCTTATTAGAATAGGGGCGATTATTAGAATAGGGGCGCTTATTAGAATAGGTGCGCTTATTAACAAAAACACATTCGAAGGGGGGCGCTTATTTGGAAGGGAGCGCTTATTGGAAGGAGGGCGCTAAATCGAATCATTACGGTACTTAACAAAAAAAGTAAAAGAACACAATAGACACAGCATTGTACTTTTGCTTTGAGGAAAAAATGTTATGCTAATTAACTTTAATTAATTTTAGACATAAGCGGGTAATGATACCTTACTCAGCAGTTTATAACCAGAAACCTTAACTGCAACTCCACTGGTAAGAACCTAGCTTAAAATTTTAGCCTGAAAAGGTTCTTATGTGAAGGAGGCCTAAATTTGAAACTTTAGCCTAACGTAACAGGTTCTTAAAATCCGGGTTCTTATACGCGGGTTTTTACCGTATGCGTTAAGCTGGCCAGTGAAATCCTGAAAGATAACATTACGCATGCGCAATATTCTGACGCAATGCGTTCCTAAACCTACTTTTACCAGATCTAATCCTGAACAAAATCGAGGAGACTTATCTATAAGCTTAGATCTCAGTGATTTGGTTAACTTTCCCGTTTTCCATTGAATGATTATAATACCCAATTAGCTTCGAGGTCGTCATACCCTTTACCTAATATCAGGACTAACTATAGAAAATTAAGCTTATAGATTCAAGGAGACTTAACCTGGAATAAAATCCCTGAAAATTTCAAACATCTTAGCAGAAGTTCGTTTAAAAGGAAACTAAAGGTCAGCTACATCGTTAACTATTGACAAGACCTTTTCGCATTACTACTCTCCGTCCTGAAATATAAATAAGTTGTATCTTATTAACTTTGTACCATAACCAAGTTTTAACCCCTGAAATGTCTGTGCTGTTTCAAAGATCTTAAAAATTTAAGAAAACTCATTAGTCTAAAGACACATTATGTATAATCGCTTTTTTGGTATGATGAAACTGATTCAAGTCCGCTCGTGCACCAAGAGTGTTTTATATTGAATAACTCTTAGAAGTTCGTCATTAATAGTGTATATTGCCAAAAGTTTTCAAATTAGTTACTGCTGTTCTTGTTGTTGTTATTTCAACTGCAGGATGATTAACGATGACTTCTCTAGATTCTCAGTTGAACAGCTAGAGCCTTTCTGGGATTTCTTCATCATTTTCAGATTTTTAGTAACTGTGCAATAACTGCTCTTGTTATATATCTAAACTTTTACCAAAGAAAACAAGCACTTTGATTTGTTGGTTCTTACTCTTATTCCCCCGATCATTTCAAATGTATCCCGCCCGAGATACAACTGTGCACTTGCTGCCCACGTGCCATCTTTTTTTGTTTGTTTTTGTCAAACGATTGTTTAAGCGAAAGTCTAGATTCGAGTAAGGCCTTTAATTACCTCTGGAACAAGGTTTAATCAAGTTTCGCTGATCTACAGCATCAACAAAGGACCCCACAAACCCACACAAAAGATAAGAAAACCTAGTACTAATTTAAATGTTCTTTTTATAAGCCTAAATATCTAATTTTAACAAAGCACTTCATGTATATAGTCCCTTGGGAAACAAATAAATTTTGTTTTTCCTCGAGTCTTGATGTAATTTCCGAGACGAGCATCTGTATACTCTCGTGAAAACAAAGCTGTTTCCCTGCGTACTATAAATGAAGTGTAAATTACTCGTTTTATCGAGTTTTTGTTACGTTGAGAGAGTTCATCAACTGTTTTTTCTCGGACATCAAAGAACACATCAACAGCTTTGTTTTGTCAAACACACTGCAGGGTCAAAGCTTTCTTTGGTCTTTGAATACTTAAGACTCAAAATTTAAATGTTTTTAATAAGTTTTGTTCTTCATTAGTGTAGTTCCTAAAGTAATGACCTCTATAAGCTACTTTCAAGTCTTTATGACAAAACCCTTTTTTTCTTTAAAGGGAGCCCAACATCTGCTACACCTTGGACAAGAAAAAACACATTAACAACAGGTTAGGCTGCCAAATGCTTGTTTTATTTATGAACTTAAAATACATTTTTCATGATGCAAACGTTTTTAACATTCTTTGTATCTATAATTACCTGCTTTTACTTTGTTTAAACTTTCTCGTTTAAAGGATTTGTATTTAAGCTCATAATTTTAAAAGGAACTAAAGAAGTAAAGTTGTCCTTAAAATGCAGATTAGTTCAATTTAATAACATTGACCTTACTGTAACATAGCCAGAATTTCTTAGTTATCTTGGAGTTCTGCAACCGCATCTAGAATCAGAAATACTAGTACTCAGTCTTCTACATCCAAAGATTCAAAAATAATCCACGTTGAATCTAAAACCTTTTAGGTTCTCCACCATTTCAATAACATTGACCTTAAATATTGTAGAACAGCCAAGATTTCCTAGTTATCTTGGAGTTCTGCAACTGCATCTAGGATCAGAAACCATTCAGTTTTCTGCACCCGAAGATTAAAAATACATTGGTGTAGAACCTAAAATTTTTAGGTTCTCCACCAATTCAATAATATTGACCTTATATATTTTAGAACAGCCAAGATTTCATAGATATCTTGGAGTTCTGCAACTGCATCTAGAGTCAGCAATGCTCTGCTCTCTCTGCTCAGTCTGCTGCGTCCAAAAATTCAAAAAACATTGGTGTAGAACCTAAAACTTTTTAGGCTCTCCACAAAATCAAGAACATTGACCTTACTGTAGAACAGCCAAGATTTCTTAGTTATCTTGGAGTTCTGCAACCGCATCTAATTCAGCAATACTCAGTTTTCTGCAACTAAAGATTTAAAAAAAAACATTCGTGTAGAATCTAAAACATTTTAGGTTCTCCACCAGTTCAATAACATTGACCTTATATATTTTAGAACAACCAAGATTTCCTAGTTACCTTGGAGTTCTGCAACTGCATCTAGAATCAGCAATCATTCAGTTTTCTGCACCCAAAGACTCAAAAAATATTCGTGTGGAACCTAAAATTTTTAGGTTCTCCGGCATCAATTCAATAACATTGGCCTAATATATTGCAGAACAGCCAAGACTTTTTAATTATCTTGGAGTTCTGCGACTGTATCTAGAATCAGAAATGGTCAGTCTGCTGCGTCCAAAGATTCAAAAAACGTTCGTGTAGAATCTAAAACCTTTTAGGTTCTCCACCAATTCAAGAACATTGACCTTACTGTAGAACAGCCAAGACTTCTTAGTTATTTTGGAGTTCTGCTACTGCATCTTATTCAGTAATATTCAGTTTTCTGCATCTAAAGGTTAAAAAAAACATTCGTGTAGAATCTAAAACTTTTTAGGTTCTCCACCAATTTAATAACATTGACCTTATATATTGTAGAACAGCCAAGACTTCTTAATTATCTTGGAGTTCTGCGACCGTATCTAGAATCAGAAATGCTCAGTCTGCTGCGTCCAAAGATTCAAAAAACGTTCGTGTAGAACCTAAAACTTTTTAGGTTCTCCACCAACCAAATAATTACAATGACCAATAAAGGGAGAACAACCAAGACTGTAAGCTTTCTTGGAGTTTCTCAACTGAATCCAGAACCGGAAATATTTGGTTTTCTGGTAGTCAAATACATCCGTGTAGATGGAATCTAAAACCTATGTTCTCCACCAAACCAAATTCCAATAAAGGAATTAGATCGGTTGAGAACCTCCGACTTGACTGTAGAACAGCCAAAATTTTTCAATTGTCTTAGGGTTCGACAGCTGCATCTAGAATCAGAAGGAGCTCGAAGAACTCTGCATTATGAAAACATCTGTGTAGAATCTTAAACTCAATTCCATCGACAATATTGTAGAAAAGCTTAGGTTTTTAGTTATTTGGAGTTTAATGCAACAGCAGCTGAGTCTGAAATACTCCATTTGCAGCATACAAAAACATACCAAACACAAGAAGCTTAGAAACGAGGTAGATACGTGGGGTACAAAAGCACAGGAAGATCTGTTGGTAGGGTTAGTTTTAATGGCTCTACTGATATTTTTCTTTTTTTGCTTTCAACAGGTCTCGTATTTCCTTTTTTGAAACAACTACTTCAGTGGTTTGAAGACATATTACATCTAGTTTTAAACGTTTTACTATTTTTGTTTCATGCATACAAAGTGCGTTTGTCAGCTTGTTCAAAAGTGTTAACTCGTCATTTGCTTTCTAAAATGGTATTCTGCCTAAAAATGACTGAAACTTAATTATTTTTGGGTTATGTTGCAATTTTATTAGTTTTTCTTTAAAAATTCATGTTTGTAAATATTTTTAGTTGACTAAGAACTTTTTGAAAGCAAATATACAAACTCCGAAACTTGGCCAATGACCGCTATCTTGGGTTTTGAAAGTGGTTGCCATGGCAACATAATTAATTTTTTTATTTCGAGGAAAGGAATACCTGCTGGGGCTAGCCCGGGGTTCAAGCAGACTCAAGAGGAGGGGGGAGGGGAAGAAACACTCTCAATCGATAAACGATACTTAAAGTAACCGGAGAGGGACCTCTTAAGTTAGAGAAAGGACTTATCTATTCATCTATACTGCGCATTCTTCAGCTACCTTTCAATATTGGTTGGTTTATGTTGTTCATTCCAGTTAGGTTGTGTTCTATTGAGGTCAATTTTTCCGAGTATTTTTTGTTTTCTATTGGTTGGTTAAGTTATTTCAGTCATTCTTATCACCACAGGTTAAATTGCCAGGAAACGATTGTCCTGCAATCAACGAAATTAGTTTTGAGAAGCATTCTAATGGGAACACATCCGGGCAAGGTGAAAACGGTCTCTTTCAGTACAACAAACATTAATCTTTCTATTTTTTAGCTTTAATGCTTGTATTTTTTCCAATGATTTTAATACTTACGTATTGGTTTTTTAAACTTAACTTTTTTTCTTCATACAAATTTAACACTGCTTGTTTCTTTGTGTTTACATTAAAAGAATTCTCGACTCTGTGGACTGGAACGAACAGTCTCAGCATTTCCCAATACAAGCTGTGCAGCGTCAAATGGAAAAACAACACTCCAGTCGCGATCAAGGCAGGTGAAGCGGAAGCAAGGAATGGAAGAACTTTGAGGCCAGTGTTATTGTCCTGACTCAATTCTACCATGAATGTTGGCTAACAGGAAAATTTATAAGTTCCTTTGCAGTTTGAAAGGCACCGTGAAAGACGTGACAATGAAAACTTTCTTATAGCATATTATTGAAGACTTTAACGAGAAATTTAAACGTGCAGGTTTTCTGTTGATATTGTTAGAGTTGTGACTGTGTAGCGATTTGTTGGCGGTTGTTGTACGTATTTCGATCGATTTGTAAAGTAACTACTCTGCCAATTTCTCAAGCTACATTGTCAGAAATACCACAATTTTCGCCTCCTATACGCTAAGTATTTCGTTATTTAGATATTGATATGGAAAAGAAAAGTCGTTTTTTCTGAATTATCTCCAATTTGAATGATGCAAGACTTCGCGAAGTCCGATGCAGGGAAAACCAAGTAAAAAGAAAAAATGTCCACAGCAACTGTTCGTTCTCTGTTTCTAGACTTTTGTTGGTAATAACGTGACGCGATTGGGCAAGTGGAACACAAAGTACTTCACAAGGGCTTACTTTCAAAGTATGAAATATCAACTGTTATTAGTAACTGTTCTTGTAAATGACAATAGTGAGACGCGATATTTTAAAGCCCAAAATAAAACACTTCAGTTGTTGTATTAAGCAAATCTTTTACTGCTTTGAATTTGAAAAAAGGGGAAAATGTAACTTATTAGGAAACAAAAATTGAGAAAAAACAAAGCCCGAGAAGAAAACAAAACTCTAATAAAGAGGGGAAAAAAGAATTTGTCCAAGTCTCATCAAGTAGGTTATGGCCGCTAGATGTCTGAAATATCAGCGCGCATTATAGGGCGAGCTTCCCTTGCCATACGAGTTTAAGTTCTAAGCTCACCGCACTAACTTTTTGTTAATGTTTAGGAAAAAATGTGAAAACGGAATTTTGATATTTAAAGAAAATCGTAACATCTTACTACGGTAAATAGGAGTTTATTTGAACAAGAGGTTACGTGTAGTCTTAACTTTGGCCGAATTAGTTAGTCATCCCAGATAATATCTTTCTCTGCATTTTCAGCTAATAAGTTGAATATAATTAAGCGCGTCTCACAAAAAAGGTCCAAACCTTCAGAAAGGTGCCAAGGAAAACTTGGTTAAATTGTTTCCCACCGGTATATTTTCTAAAGATAAAACCCTAGCCTGAAACAACGTGTGACATAAATACTGGTGAATTCGAATTAGTTTGAACCCCATTCACTTTTTTTGTTATTCAATATAACCTATCTAGACTGGTGGGGAGGGGGGGTTAATAATTCTCAACTTAAAGCCTTGTAGTCTGCTTACAAGTTGAAAATTGGCAATGGGTGCATGGTATTTAATATAGAAAAACTATTAAACCATTCTATCGGAGCAAACACGTACACACCGAGCTTGTATTTGGAATGAATTATCTCTACCTAACGGCCCGAGTAATTACAGGTGGAAGTGAACTTTTGTCTTTCGTAAGTTAAGTATTTCGCTTACAGATGTAAATATAGAAAAGTAAAACCGATTTCTTAAATTCCATAAAATACCTCGAATCAAACTGCATGGTGTCGAGAACTATATTTCAGGGGAAAACAATCAAATAGAAGTACACAGGAAAAATAGGTACAAATTTAATTCTCATAGTACAGCTTCGTTAATTCTTCTTTTTTTGTACTGTAATCTGTAACAGCTTACATATACGTCAATACGATCAGTGGATGTATTCATAAGCTGTCAAGGTCAAATACTAAGATGTAAGATGGAGAATAGAAAAAACGTAACCAAAGAAACAAAAAAGGAACGAAAAGATTTTTGACAAAATGGTTCCTCATCTCCAGTTTCTACTTTTTGCCATTGGTAAGAGGAGTTATACAAAAAGACCCCTCCAACCCAACCTCCCCTCCCTGCTCCGTGGTCCTGGATCAAAATAAAGGAGAGCTGTGGGGAGAAAGAAGCTGACCAAAGATGAGAAAAGGGGATAATTTTTGCGATACTTTTTCTTTACTATTAGATAAAACCATTTTCAGCAAAAAGACTCCAGTTTTTGCATTAAACGAATCGTTTATTGAAATAATCACTGTTGTTCCAAAACCTCCTAAGAAATAATGTTTATGAGTTTTTAACCTTATTTATTACCCTTCGTTTAACTTTTGGCTTTCTGTGTTTGTGTTTACCCCATAATTCACCGATAATACCAGCATGCAACGCTTGGTTCTCTGGTCGAGTTTGGACCATCTTACTTGTTGGTTAGTAGAGTACGCCTCGGTTTCTTGGCACATGGCAGTTCAGGGAAGGCACTCTTACCCATTCTTGGATGCTTAATCAAAACCCAAAAA
>JAOBAT010138275.1:0-11777 GCA_026413305.1 Hydrozoanthus tunicans | reverse complement strand
GCACAATTTGTTGAAATTGCGACATATAAAAAGTAGGAAATAGTAGGAATTTCAAGACAAAAGTAGGAATACTAGGATAAGGGTCAAAAAATTAGGAAATAGTAGAAAAGTAGAAATACTTCAAAGCTTGGTTTTAAAAAAATTGATGTGGAAGTCAACTTTAGACAAAACTATCTATTACGTAACATTGGCAGCTACTGTAACATAAATTAGACAATTCATTACTAAACAAGTCTATTTTTAGTCAACCAATACTTTTTAAGTCTTTCTGCAAAACTTAAAAGAATTGAATCTCAATGTAGCTTGAAGTCAAGAAGTTTTGCAAAGATGGAGGTGAAATAAAATTTTCAATGAAAAAGAGCTTGAAAATTACCATCACTATAAAGAAAAAAGTTAATTATGACCCTAGAATATCTATTATAGCTACTTTTAGAAGACTATTACAACCCTACATTAAAAAACACAAAGAAACAAGCTAAAAGGCCAGTAACTAACCTTGCTGAGAATAATCTCTGGGGCCAAGTACTCTGGGGTGCCACAAAGAGTCCATGTTCTTCCCTTCACTCTCTTGGCAAAACCAAAATCTGTCACCTTTAGGACATTGAAAACAAAGTCTTTTAAAAGGAACTTTGGCAAGTGTATTCATAGTTTTATGTTTTTTAGGAGTACAACAAAAAACAATATAATTTATTAATCATGAACAATATCAACTTAATATAAGTTCTCATGTTGTTGACATGAGGCATCTGAAAAAATGTTCTTCTTCATATAATGGAAACCATTTATATTTAGTGTGTGTTTGGCACTTGCCTGATAAAAATAACACTGGTCCAAGTACAATTAACACTTATTCTATTACAATTGAGAAGGATAGTGGCAGAACATCAACTGAGCGCAAAAGGCACAAGGTAGATATTTATTAAGGCACTATCTACCGAAATTGAAATGGAATAAGTGTTTTATTATATGCCAGTGAGGCAAGTGTTCCTTTCAAGAAAATGAAAGATTTAAAAAAAAACCCTTTTCTTACTTGAATCATTGAGCATGTTGAGACTCACATGTGAGCAGCCTAACATATGTAGCAAATGTGTTTTGACAGTTTGTCAACTACAAAATGTTGTAAATGGTGTAAAACAGTGAAATTTCTTTAGACTGTTTTGAACTTCCCATGTTTTCAGAGCGAACTTTTTCAGTATCATGATCCCAAACAGAAGCAAAGTGACTAATTCTGTCCACCATTTTGTTTGGGTGTCATTATCTACTATTTCAGGGGGTAAATATTGTCTCATAGCTACTATTTCTAAACCAATAAAATCACATGAAGCTGAGCTGGTATATACTAATTACACTATTAAAAACAGGTGTCATACTAAAAGTAAACACCTGTATTTAATACTGCTTGGCAAGTTATTTTGAACTCAGCTATTTTAAGGTCCTCAAAAATTTTGGCCCTATATTTCTAATTCCTTTTATTTTGAGCTATTATATCTTTTCCTTGACACTTCAAAACAACTGGGTTCAAATGTAGAGGACTTACAAGTAAAGTGAGCCACTTAGTTTTATTGCATGCTCATGCAAATACACAACTGAACAAAATTTTACCACACAAAAAATAAACAAACACACTAAAAAGGAGGGCTACTTTATTGGTTTATCAATCATTTGTATACATTTAATTCTTTTTTAGAATTGAGTTATCTGAGTTAATAATATAAACATAATTATGTTGCAAAGATAATTCTACCTTGAGATAACCTTTTTCATCAATAAGCAAGTTTTCTGGCTTCAGATCTCTGAAAAAAAACATAACAAAACAATTTTTTAAGAACTGCAATTAATTATACTTTGAAAAATTTATAGGAGTATTTCTAATTCGCAAATTAAGGTTTTAAAACAAACCTGTATATTAGATCAAGAGAATGCAAATACTCAAATGCCAGGACAATCTGCGAAGCATAAAATCTTGAATGTGTTTCACTGAAAGATAGAATGCAAAGTACACTTCAGATCAGTTTTTATTTTATTAGTACCAATACACATCTGTTTTCAACAATTAACCTAATGCTCTATGTTAAGAACAGCACACCACAATGTCAGCTAAATTTAGCCCTTGGGGTAATATCAGGCTTAACTATATTTTAGCAAAAACTCTCTCTGCATTATAAATGTTTCATTTTGAAAACTCACCTGTGTTACATAAGAATTTACTCACAGTTCTAAAAAATATAAAATGGGGATTGTCAATTCCTTCCTCTATCTCAATTCTGTTAACTGCCTGACATAATTATATCAGCATGTGTCCCAAGGGATTTTACCACCAAAATTTTCACTCCTCAGTCAATACAGGCTAATTATCTTTGTTAAAATATTTTTTGTGTGCAAATATCATTTAAGAAATTTTAACTAAAATAGTGTACAAATATTGAAAACTGCTTTAAAAATGTCCAATGTGCAAGGCACACTATTGTAGCATTCTGCTGTGTGAGAAAAGAAAAGAGAATAAAACATTCCCCCAAACGAACTGCCTTTTTCACGTTTTCACAAAAAAATACAACACTAAAAAAAAGAGTTATTGGTCAATGAACAGAAAAAATTGCGAGTTCTCCCACTTGCATGCAGTATCTATGATATGAAAGGATGCGAAGACAGGATGTATAGAATGTTTTAAAAAAAAGGCATTTAAACAACCTGGCAGATTAGCACTAACCCAGGAATAAATTTTTAAGCTATGTTCTTTGTTACACCTTACAGGGACTGATTTGAGCTGTAACTTTGGAATTCACAGTTATTTTCAGTAGGAAACCTAAAATAAGTATTTTATAAGAACCATTTCTATCTTTTCTAAGAGAAGAAACAACTGCTTCAATTTTGGCTTAACATGGGTAAGTTAACCAGCCTTTGAACAATCCAGCCAAGAAGGACACACAAAATGGTTTACAAAACCCCAAGACGGAGGTAAATGCAAACATGTCAGGTATTTAGTCAGGGATTGTGAATCATGACTTTGCACTAATTCCTGGGACTCCTCAAACTTGCTGATTTGGAGTCATAAAGTTTAATCTTGCAATTATGATAAAACTGGAATTTAAGTTCCTTATCTGCATCCCAGATATCATTTTATAGATAGCAGTTTACATATTAGTAATACACACATTTCGCATCATCACGATCCTCAGTAATGACTTTTGAAAGCAAGAAGTAATCAATGCTACATTCTATCTTAGTTTGCTACTTTCAATCATTAATCTATGATAAAATCAACAAGTTGAACACTTTCCAGTGGTACAGTTTGTTGGCCACCCCTGAGTATGATTGTTCAACATAAAAATATTATTTGTGTTATAAGGATTAAATAATTCATATTGTTATATACCTAGACTTTCACGCAACAAATTGGGTGCTGTGATTGGTGATTCATGTCACTTGCCCCTGATCAATTTCAAGTGTATCCAGACCAGGATACAATTGCGCAGTTATTACTCATTTGCAGAAGTTATGTCTTTCTTGTTTGCTTGTCTTTTCTTACTGATTGATCGAGGGAAAGTCTAAATATATTATAACAAAGCACTTAATGTATAGTCCCTCAGGAAACCAGTTAGTTTTTGTTTTCCCTTGAGGCCTTGGACTGAACTTCTGGGGACTATACATTAAGTGTACATATTATTTAATATCAATAAATCATACAAAAATTAGTTTATCGACAGCTTAGTACACACTGAAAATTTACCTGAATCTTCCAATGCGTCTTAAATGTGAAAACATCTCTCCACCGGGCACAAACTCCAAAACCATGTATAAATTGGAGTTGTCCTGTATAAAATAATAAATTGCTCAAAACGTTTTGAAATTTTTCTGGTTTTGTATAAGTTACAAAACTAGTAGTGTCTTTATAACCCGAGAAACTGGAAAATCACATAATTGAAGGATCTAGAGCATAACAATGTAAGTGGCTTTTGATTAAGGTGTAAATTCTCCCTACATTATCCTTATTATCTCTTCAAAGCCCAAAGCACAATTGTTTCATACTGTAATTGATTTAGATTGAACTAAGTCTTGTGTATAAGTTCAGAAAAGAAAAAAGAGTGGACATTATTTACAGAACAACTTTATGTTTTTCATAATTCTGCCTGATAAAAATGAAAATGTTTACATATAACTTTATTTTTTTATATGTACATTTACAACATTGATATTAACAGTTTCATTGATAACTGTACTGCACAGTTTTATATGGAGTCACCTGGAATAATAATAAAGCTAATTGTACCAGGTGACTTCTTAAGGCAAGGATTGGTAATTTTTCATTATGAACATTTTGTCTAAAGTGACACAAGGTGCTAACTCATAGTTTCCAAGGGTTGCAGATCTGAGCCTTGGCAAGATCCCTATGCTGAGTCCTTATGCAAGACATTTTACCCAACTTGTTCTAGTCAAATTATACACAATCATTGAGAACAAACCTATGCTAGGGAATAATTATTAGTGTCTCATCCTACAACCATTAATATTATTGACAGAAACAATTAACAATTTTTAGAGCAAGATTCTAGATCTACCAAAAAGCTATGTACAGCAAACAAGGCATATAATTTGAAATTAGAAAATATATGTAAAACATGTATCAATTGAGATCAAAATCTAACTTAAAAGAACAACTACTTAACCTTTTAAAAATGTTGCTTAAAGTTCTTATTTTTTGTTACTTATTGTTCATTTAATTTTGTTTCTTGTCCCTTCTTTTAGAATTGAAACAAACTGAAGAATTTCAAATACACCAAAAAACATTAGGTCTACCAGGAAAGAACATTCTGAAAACAACATCTATTATTAGAAACATCTTGTTGTTTAGTAAAACAACAGTGAGATTTTTCATAAAATATATTGAAACCAAATACAAGTACACAAATAAGTAATCCCTGCATCTTAAAATGGTAATCTTGGTATTAAGAAAATGGCACACTTATTTAATTTGCAAGATTATGAGATTACAAAAGCATGAAGCACAAGGGGCTTTGAAACCACTTTTATTATAATGATCCGCCCAAGCATACTGTCACACTACTAAGAATTATCATCGAGGTTAAACACTCTTCACTAGAGGGTATTTAAAGAACAAGATTTGTTAGTGTTGGATTAAGCACAAAGGTATCCATCTATTTAATGTCGACACTTGCGGATGGTTAAGTATGTATTATATTGTCTTTCTAGCCATTTAGATCAACAGACAAATTACTCTTAAATGCAGTTTCCAGTTCGTTGCACATGAGTGAAAAGACTTCAAGAATATGTTATATTTATCACAACTTCATAGTTTCTACAGAGCTACACACAAAACGCTCTACTGGTTAAATTTTTGTGTAGTGATTATATACCAGCACATCTGTGGTAACAAGAATTTACTTATGGAATTTTCTGCTAAGCATTTTATTAATTTTTATCCACCTTCTCCTTAATTCTTGTCTATCATCAGACAGCATCAATCTTGTACGATTTAAACAGTGTAAATTAGGTGTAAAGCAGGTTCCTGAACTACTCTACTTGTACAATTTAAAGAAAAGAACATAAAGTGGACACACTATCACAAACATGCAAAAATATTGCATATCCAAGGGTAATTTACTCAAAATTCAAGTCTGCATACTAAAACACTAACCAGTAGGACAAAAACGTTTCACAAAAGTACGAACCTTGAAGTGCCACTCCAAGTTAACCAAGAACGGAAAACTGATAGCTTGAAGGATTCTCTTTTCATTCAAGGTATGTTCAACTTGCTTTAGCTTCACTACCTATAAAATATAACAGCAAACTATGAATCGAACCTCTGTGGCTGAAGCTTGATTTCTCTCTTACACCTGTTAATACCTCCAGTGAAATACATTGACAATATTTTCTTTGTCGATGGACTTAAATAGCAGGTTTCGATCAAGTTAATTCAAAAGTTCGTTCACCGGTCGTTTTTCACTTCGATCTGAAATCCTAACTACTCACTTAGTAGGACATACAAGAAATTTAGAAAGATATTTTGAAAGATGCGCTTTACCGGACTAAGCAGTTTTTCGACGGTTGTCTTATTTAAACTCTGCGGAATCTATCTCTAAACCTTATTTATTTTATTGATCGCTTGTGTGAAAATCCGAGAAACCGAGGTCGAGCAAAAATTATTTCTACAGGAACTAAAAATCGGAAGTGGCATCTCAGTTCTGCATCTTGAAAGGCCGTATCGCCGGTCATCGCCATTATAAACAACCCGATCGGTGCAACATACACTCGACACAACCCTTCTATTACGTACAAATTCAAAGAGAGATCAGATACCTTCTGCTTGTCTAAAATCTTCATGGCGAAGTAATTTGTTGTTGCTTTATGTTGAACGAGCATTACACGTCCAAATGAACCTGTCCCTAGAGTTTTGAGGCGTTCAAAATCGTCCAAACAGGCTGTGTTCTGCAAGAAAATACAAACCGGCATCACAACAACGAATATCGGTGAAATCGACAACAACATTCTGCTCCAAAACCAACTGTGAAATGTACTCGAAAAACATTTGTCGTGCAAACTTGCTGAAAAAAAAAGGAAATTTTCAAGGGAAGCAACCAAAAATAGCTCTGGGTGTAACTTGATCGCAGACCAGAGAAACAGCTTTGGAAAATACATTTGCATGAGATGGTACAAAGCTCTTGGTTGATGGAAATTTGTTTTCTGTCGAAAACCGCACTGAACTCTTGCCAGGTTCTCAAAAGTAAAATACTTACGTGCGAGGGTTTTTCCCATTTTTGATTAAAATCTTCCTTTGCATCACTTAGGAACTGTTTCACTATAAAATAAAGAAGATAAAGGTGAATTTGAAAGCAACAATTATCAAGACATATGCACATATATCTGTTGTTTCTTATTGCCCTACCATTTTCAGGATCTCTCATTTTTGGTGGTGTATTGCCCATGACTTTTGGGCACAAACAATTTTAAAGAAAAAATAATTTCGACGCTTTCTACTACAAAAGGTTTAAAAGATCCAAACTCCGACCTTCCGTAAAATTATACAGAAGTTTTTCTCTCTCGAAATTTGGTTTTCCACTTCTCTTCAAAGAAACACAAGAGCTGTTCAATGCAAAGCTCTGCTGACATCAGTCGCGCTTGACTGCCGAACAGCTCCTTGTGACGTCATTGACTTGTATTCGCGTCGTGATTGGCTAATCGTGTTCGCTTTAGCCGAGAGGTTCCCAAATAAGGAAAAGTTCGACACGGCTCGCTAAACACCAGCTGAATCGAAAGATTCAGTTTGGGGAGTATTATAACCATCGCAGTTAGTGATGTTAAATTTACAAAACTTACACACTTTAAGTCTCAAACGACATTGCTTAAAAAAGCATTTAGAAACAAACAAACTGACTACAAATGGAGAGACAACTGTTGAAAAGATTGACTGCCACTAGCTCGCACGATTTAAAAATATATGAACACGAGTTTTGTCAACAAGCGAAAATGACCAATGCTCATTGTGGCTGTTTTTGCCTATGGCAAAATCTCGTCTGACTAACTGTTTTTACATGTTTTAAACATGCTTTCTACTTTAACCTTTGGCTTTAACACGTTTAATATTTTTTTAATTGAAACAGAAATAAAATTCGTTGCATAGCAAACTTTGAAAAACAAACTTGGCAAGTCAAGGACAAGGGCAAGGGTCAGACGAAAGAGGACGTAAAAAAAAATATTTAGATAAATAGACATAAATATTGGCCATTGGATGAATTTCAGAATAACTTGTTTACGAGTGTATAGCCACTTGCAATAAGAAGTTTCCCGGACTGCAGTTGGTCACTTGCAAAATGATCAGACAGACCAACAGCTTCGGAATCGAACTAAATGGATTTTATTAAGATCAATTATCGATCTACAACGACTGAGTTGAAAGATCTGGTTCCCTAAAGCTTAATGCTATTATAGTAACCGCTATAATGCGTTAACTACTTCCAGTGTGCAACTGTTACAGGAAACAAAAGCAAAATGTGACTGAATAGTGAAATAACCACACTGAATATTGTTGAACATGCAGATTATAACCAGCCAAGGTAAGACTAAGAGGCTTTTCCGTACTACGCGATCTATATATTTAAACCCTACTATACATTTCAAAAAGTTACAAGATTAAACTGAAAATACACAAAAAAAAACAAAAAACACACAAAAATATTAATTTCCTGCCTTTCAGAACAAAATGGGGCTTTGAGTACGTATAGTGTAGACATCAATGGCCAGTCAGTGATATAAATTCAAAGTTATTTTGTAAAATATCTAATATATATAGAATCTATGAACGACAAGAAAATTACAGGCACTCCCCCTGCTAACAACAGGCCTGATTCATTTAATATTAACGCACTAATTAGGAGTGATGGGGGCATGAGGAAAGTGGGATATAAGTGGCATTTGAGTTCAAGTAAAGGATTCTGTTGAATTGTTCATCTCTGGAGCACTCATTTATCGATTTTCAAATCATCAAATATCTTATTGGTGTATCAACTTACAACAAATCTGTCAACCTTAAAGCTAATATTCTTAGCATATTTAAAAAAATGGCTACACATTATTGCCATTGTTATATCTTCAACACATTTCTGTCCAGGGTCTGTAAAAGTTCTGGAACAATAATGTTGCACCACATTATTTTTTACAATTTTTGAGCAATTTTGCTACTAAGTAGCCAAAACCCCTTGGAAGGCCTCAAGAATGTGAATCAGAAAGTGAGAGAAAACTAAGGTCTGTTTTAAATGTTAAATTTCACATGTGCTGAATCTAATGCAAATGAGCAAAATCTATTGTTCTAGCTCGTTTACATTAGATTTGGCACATGTGAAAAGGCCTTAGTTGTAAGAGAGAGTGATATATAGACACACAGGTAAAAACAGAGCTTCAAGACCAATATAATTTGTCTTTCTACAATTGTAGATTAAAGGATCATGTCTAACTGCTAAACTTTTGATAAGGTTTTCAGATTTTTGTCTCTAAAGTTACATCAAGGTGAAGCTTTTAATCATAGTTTTTTGTAAACTTTTATGCTAGTACCAAATGTTTCAAAAAAGTTTGCACTGAATACATAATTATTACCAAGAAAAACTTAATAATATATAAGAATTAACATACAATCAGACAAGCTTAAAGAAAAACAAAACTTTGCCATTTTTTTCATTAGGTTCAAATCTTTAATTTGAAACCAAAGGCATCAAATCAGTAAGCAAACACAAAACAGTAAAAATAGTTTCTCAAACAATCAATTTTAGTGGAACATGTACTGTCTAACTTTCCAAGACTTAAATTAAGTTCATGTTTTTTCATTTAGTTCGTGCCATGCATTTCCCAATTACTGATGAACCAATCAAATCACTCAATTTGAAGGATTCAACATTCTCCAATGATGCTTAAAACTGATAACAAGAATTAAGTCTAGGGACTGTTTGATGCTTTTGCCCATAATTTCCAACTATCAAAACCTGACCACAGAGTAAATAGTTTGAGAATGGATCTCCTCTACACGCTTTTTTTTATAAGAACAACTTTATAAGAACAACGAGGCTCAAATTGGCTAAAACTTAAGAACAATTTAGGAATGAGTTGAGGCTCGGGCCGAGTTTTTAAAAGTTTTTGGAAAGGTCAACATGTCAGTTGGTTTGATTTTGTCTGGTGCAGAAATTGTGAAAAAGAATTTTAAAAGCTGTAATATCGCTAATATAGCAGAGTTCTGAGAGAATCAGCAGATGTAACCTAATTTGATCAAGGTAAGAGTTTGAGTATGAAAAGATTGTCTCCGCTTTATGCCTCGTGCTATGTCATATGCCAACTGCCACGTCATTATTGCACACTTCAAGTCTAAAAATTGTAACGGGAATGGTGAGAAAAGGTTTTATTTTTGAAAATTTCTATTATTAAAGGGTTCTACTTTTCATCTGGAACTTAAAAAAATAAGCTTGAGAGGGAATTTAAGCTGTGGGAATTGTCTAACTCTTTTCTAGCAGGGGAATTACAAAAACCAACACTGATTGATAAGAGCAGTTGGTTTCAAACATGTGCTTTGGCCTGGCTATGTTACACTTTAAGCTAAATACTTTGCCATGCAAATAAAATTTATTATTATTAAAATTATCATTGCTTTGATTATAACTATTATCATTATTTTATTTTTATCATTATTATTATTATTACTATTATTATTATTATTAATATTAGCTATCAATTTCTTCATCTAGAAAAGTTTTAGTGTTTAACCAGATTTACCTTTTGTTCATGGTTTATTTTATAAGCATTTTAAAATACATTTTATCATTATTTTTGCTTATCTGGCTGTCACGTTCAAAGATTTGAGAAGTGTTTCGAACAAAGGGATAAAAGCCAACAAAGCATAATTTAAGCTTGTTTGTTAAACTATGCCATGTTGATGAAGCCAAACAAGGCAGAAAATGCTGTCTACATCAGCTAACATTCAAGCTATTTAACTATTTTGAGGGTTCAATATAATAGGCTCAGTTTCGTCTGACCTGTGAGGCAACTGTCTTTTTTTTAAATATTAAACAAATTTGCAACACTGCTGGTTTGAACTTAAGGATACAGTTTCAATTGATGATTTCTTGCTGTAGCTCTCAACAAAAAATAAATAAAGTTAAATAAAATTAAATTAAGTGAAACAAAGAAAAACAGAGTGATTTAAGTAAAGAGGGGAACTGGCTATAATTTTAAGTCTACATAAGAGCCCCAGAAAAGTATATTAAGTGTAACTCAGACTCTTGACTTAATTATAAAGAAAGCTACTATTTCAAAAATAGATAGTACTCATTAAAATGACACAATTTTCCAAGAGGGGCTCCCTAGGGTTTTTTGGGGGCTAATGCCCTTGGTCTCTCCTTCATAATTTATATCAAGAATGCTAAGCTATATATATATATACATATAGCTAAATAATGATGTACTGGTCATGAATCGAAAGTGCTCGACTTGAAGGAGCGTAATGTAAGATAAAATACTAAATCAAAGGGAAGAAACTAAACCTTGAGCATTACAACGTTGTTTCGAGAGCGTTGACTCTCTCATCAGATGCTAATATATGAAGTGAGTAACAGGCTTATATATACACAGTACTTAAGAATTCTTTAAAAGGAATTTGCTGGCTTGACGGCACGTGCTGGCGAGTTCAGTTCTTTTGTTCAGAGTACATAATTCGGGTTTACAGATAATAAAATATTTTTCAGCTATACATAAATTGCAGCGCTTGGTGGTGTTTAAATAAGAATTCGCTCGTGCTAGTATTTATTTGTATGCTACAACGAAAGCCATCAACCAGTTTTTTCCGCCATTCAGTAAGCTCCATAAAATTTTTAACAGAAACACTGTAAAATTATCTTACAGCTGTATGCACAACGTAGGGGTGATAATTGAAGGCAGCAACAGGAAAAAGTTAAGCAACTGCCGTACACCGAACGAAGAACAAAAATGCAACTGCCCTAAAAACAAAGCCTGCCCGCTGAATGGCGAATGCCTAGCGCAAAATATAGTCTATCAAGCCACAGTAACCAGCGAAAACCGGAACACCAAAACACATGTCGGCCTAACGTATAACAACAACATCGTTCAAGACCAGGCTCGGAAACCACAGAGCTTCATTTAAATCCAGATCAAAATAAAACCCAACTGAATTAAGCAAACACATCTGGAACTTAAAGGTCAAATGAATCAAAACCTAGAAATTCTTTCTTCAGCCATTCAAAAGCTACAAAATGTTAAACAAAATC
>JAOBAT010138264.1:0-11777 GCA_026413305.1 Hydrozoanthus tunicans | reverse complement strand
TTTCTATTATATCTTTGTAAACATCATTGTATTTCGCCGCTTTGGCGCTATTATGATTTTCAATAAACCATTATTATTATTATTATTATTATTATTATATCTCAGGTAAATTTTGTATCACATCTACTATTTATAAACCAATCAAGTCGCGCGTAGCCAAGCTGGTATACTCTAAAGCGCACTACTAACTCGTTATGTAAACAAATAATAGACCATCACGAACGTTCTAATTGTGATGGCCTCCTTTTCAGCCAATATTGTGAATAAAATAGTACTATCACGCATGTACATTGTTCCTATAGCCGTCCCCCAACCCCCACCCCCCACCCCCCTAAATAGACATGAAACTAAGTTTTTTTTGTTCAAACTCTAGGGATTTGTTTTGATGTTGGTGTACAAGAAATTCGCTGGAAGGTATTTTTAAAACTGATAAACTAATTCCGTTTTTATATCCTTACCCGAATACACTTATTTTCACAATTTAGAACTAAAGGCAACCTTTTTAGTTATCAGTTAATTTACTTATTTTATGTAAAAGGAAAAAAACATATATTCAATTTCTGACGTCATAGGTATTGCGCAATAACATCATCGAAATTTCAAATGTTGGAAATTGTACATAATACTTAACGCTACAACGGCCACTTATATCTTCTTGTTTTGTTTTTGTTTTCCAAGAGCATAGGCTGAACTTTTTTTTAATACATACTCGAAATCCCAACAACCCCCCGACTCCTCGCCGCGTACCCCTCAATCAAACCCAATAATATACAAAATATAGTCACAATAAAAAATATTTAGAGGTCTATGAACTCGTTTTCTATCAGAAATTATGATGTTATAACGACGTCACAGTGACATTTCACTTCAAGCAAACTACAAAAAAGTGTTTTCTTTATGATACCCTACCTAACCTCCAAGTTTGAGCTCAATTTAATTTACCTTTTTAGAATTATAGGCTGCGGGCACTTTTCGCCATACATATTTAATCTTAAATTTTCTGTGATTGTTTTTATTTCTTAGCGATGCTTCAGCATCGATAGAAGCTTTGGCATTGATTATTATCTCCACATGAAAATTCCTAGGAAAACATGTCCGTCTGTAATGTTGTAGTAAAAGAAAGAAGACTGTGGAAAACCGTTCGAAACCCGGCTGTTGCAAGTCTGGCATTTGCAGACCATTCCCCTTTCCAATTTAGCCGTTTATGCTTTTCAAGCTCACATCACTGTCGAAAATCACTTCCCAGTCAACAACTTAACGTGTGCCATCTTTGTGTCTACAGCGATAATGAACCTGTACACAAGTGTTCTGGATGTGATCTATTTGTTTTATGCATAGATATAGATACGTTGCAGTATCTTGCCAAAGCATTACGTTTTAGTCTCATAGTAATTAGCCCGCGTAGAAAGCGTTTCCGTGATTTTCATTTTTTGCCGCGCGAAGATTGGGCGAGAGTAAAAACTAAAGGAGGGGGTTGGGGAGGGGAGTTTTGCCATTCTCCAATGTCAGTTGGTTAATTCAAGGGTGTCAAGTATAGAAGTAAGATTTATAAATTGTGTGAATATCAAGGCTTGGTTAAGCCTTCTTCAACGTACATCACCCACTGTCTCTTCACCAGAGTAGTTCTAGTCTACGCAAAGCCACTTAATTTTAATACCAACCGCAGGAAGTATATATTTATAATAAAAAGCACAAAAAATAGTGTTATTTACTAATGAGGGCCAAGTTTTCTGTACCCATTTCATTTCATAATACTTTTAACAAATTAGTATATCACGTCAGAAGAAAAAATCAACACAATGACGCTTTTAAGACTTTTTCTATGTATATATTTTAAAAATATGCTTCTTCATGTCGATATGTGAAGCTGAGGACCAAATGGAGTACTTTCTTTAAAGATATTTTCTTGAGAGCTTTATAGAACAGATGTGGGTTAATGTAGATTTCCAACAGTTATGTTGTTATTTTTATAAGTTTTTTTTTAATAGAAAGAAAAACTCCCTAAAATGACATACTTAATGTTTTTTTGTACATTCTCAAAAACAGATTGAAAAACCACTAATCTTTTTAAAAACCTAAATTCATTGTACGCTCTTGGTCTGTTTAAAAGAAACACAAGCATTGGTTTTAATAATAACAACAATAATAATGATAATGATAATATTATTATTATTATTATTATTATTATTATTATTATTACTAATAACAATGATAATAAAGATAATAATGCAACAATAAAAAATCTTGATAAGTTTTTGCTTTGAAAAGCTTAATAGCCAGCTAAAATAGAAATTGTTTCCCTTCCATATCATTTCATGAATATTAATAAAAACAAAATTGCCTACATTGCCCTGAGGCGGTTTTCATTAGGACCTGCAAATAAAAACAGAGAAAAAAAAATAAAATAAAATAAAACTACAAAAATCTACAAAACCTGTAAAATCTGTTAGTAAAATTAGAAATCTAAAATCGTTTCTAGTTAAAACTATGAGATCTAAATGTTTTAAAATTCACTTGACTCTAGCTTTTAAAAGCGAAACAACACTGGTTTCTCTTACGTCAGCCTCTAAACTATTCCAATCATTTGCCGCATGGCAGCTCAAGTTGTTATAAAAATATTAATATATAAAACAATAAGATAAATAATTGTAAAATGAAAATAAATAATGATAATTCCAAAATAGCATTAATAATAATAATAATAATAATAATAATAAAAAATGTAAAAACAATTATACAAGTCTTTAATGAAAAAATAATTGTGAAAGGTTTACAAAGTTTTCATCAATGATATCATATATGAAAATTCAAATAAAATCAATTAAAAGTTAAAAAATAAAAAGATCGAACTAAGTCAATATATACTTAAACAAAATGCACAAAGCCTTATAGTTAAGCAATTTAATAAAAAAGGACTGTAACTAGAATCTCCTTAAAAAATAAATGCTGACATAACACATACATCCTATGCGCATATATCAATATTTTTCTGCCTTCGTTCAAATTAGCTCTTTCATCCTCCTACTTGAGCTAAACGTAATGTAACCCAAAACGGTGCCAGTATAAGATAGCGATAATTTTAATGTAGACAAAAATTTATAATTAGCTAAAAATTTTGTTATATTTCAAAAATCGCCGCTACTTATGCATAAGATCAACGGTTACCCTACTTTGGCGGTTAGATGTTAAATGCTTAAGCCTAAGGCAATTTTGCTCCAGTTCAACCCGGATACTCGTTTCTGTTGTTTCTGGCAGATGAAACTTTTGGCACGTTCCACCACGCGCGTGTAACTTCACCTTTGTAACAGATGGCTATATATGGGTCATAAACAGACCTTACGGAGCCAACCAAATTCCTTCCCCAGATAATATCAACAAGAAAACCGTGTTTAACTGATTATCTTATTCTACCTAAGGTAAAACTGTTTGGAAAAATGAAAAGCAAAAAGATCGAATGTTTTAAAAGCCTTATGAAAAGATAATTGTATGGACAACTATATTCAAAACACTGTTATATAAATTGCAAGTTCCCTTTGACCACACAATGCGAAAAAGCGCAAAGGTACGCACTTGTCTGTTGTTCATCAATCTTTCAATCGGATTTTTTGGCGATTAACGGGAAGAGCTAATTAATCGGTCTTGAAAGGTATGAGAGCTATCGTATACAGAAGAGCGCCTTCCTCTTGTGCGAGCATTTCACTGAGTGTTTATTGGCTTTTAGGAAATTTTTAGTACATAATTACGTTGAGAAGTGGATGCTAGTAATTAGAAAGTAAGAACAAAACTTTTGTAAGATTCAGAAATCCAACTATCGGTGGACTTGAATTTAGAACACGTTGTACCTTTCCCAGTGCTGACAAGCTTAATAAAGACGTCCCGACCGAACTAAATAGCTAACATTATTCAGGTCTATTCTTGGCTGCTGATCAGTATATATATGGCTTGAGTTTATGTCAAGCGCAGATCTTAGCGTAGCCGTTCCGGCTTTGCGGAAACCAATATTAGGTTGAGTGAAGCATTAAGTTGCTTCCTTTATCTTTTGTTAAACCACTTCACACTCGATTCACACCTGAATCGGACATCTCGGTCTTGCATATTTTTATAATAAACACGGGTTATTAAAAGTCATAGAATTGTTCTCTTCTTATATCGTTCACCCAATTTAAGCATTTATAACTTGATTGGATTTGGAAGATCATAAAATATCTTGATCAGAAAAAAAGTTATGTTCTACTAAAACTACGTGACTTCTTTTCATTCGACGTTGCCAAAGGACAAGCGCCTAAAAGTTATCGTGTCATGAGATCTTTTTCCAAGCTCAATACGCAACTGAAATTTCTTATCTTCTTGAAGCAGAGATCAGATAGCCATCAAATAATTCAGGGGCACGTTCAAAGAAACTGAAAGACTCTGCCGTTTGTTTGCCATCTGTTCTAAAAGTCTTTACAGACAAGCTGAATCTCGAAATAAACTTACAAAACATAAAAATCGACAAGTAGAATAACGTTTTGGCGTCACTGAAACGAACATAAAGGATTTAGCTGTGCAATAACCACTACAGATTTTTCCGTGTTTATCTTGAGTATTAAAGGAATACATTGAAACAAACTACCGTCTACGACCCTGTTACAGTATAAACGTTTAATTCAAGTGTATATATCTTGGTTAAAATGAGACTATTAGTTATTGAAATCCTAGTTATGTATATTCTAAAGCCAGTGACAGAGTCTGCATGTTTGTCTAATGTAAGTAATATTTCTGGTTTCACAATATACAGACTTGATGAATTGTGTTGAAGTGGCGTACAAATTAATCATAATTTATCACGCGCGACAGTAATTGATCTTAGGTGTTTGTGTTTTGCTTAAAACTAATGAAAGAAAAACTTTATAGAGCAGAGACTTCTTGAGATAAACAAATCTATGTTACAAATGTTAACAATGGACTCTTCAAAGTGATTTAAGCGAATTCGATCTACAACTACTAATTGCAAAATAATCATTTTTTGTGCTTTATTTTAAAAACGTGACCTCATCAGCGTACTGTTTAAAATCTTGGTTAACAAACCAGAGTTTACTAAACACACTATATTTTACTACATAGGGGAGAGTTAAATGGACCCTATTCTTATTAGAAGAGCAAGATGAGTAATCTTTGTGGTCCTTTGTTTAGTTTTATCTCTTTAGATGCTGTGCTATGAGCTAGTAAAACATTCGAACTCAGCTTTGTTTAAACCGTTTAAATTGAACGTTTTGATTACGTGGATAAATCTAATATTAATGGCAACCGCCTTTGCATATTACCCCCGTCGTGGAGCTTTGTCTATATTGTGGATTGGAGAGAAGAGCCACGCAGGTGTTTATAAAGAATATATCATGAAATATTTTTCAAAGCTTGTGAATCCCCTGAATACACAGTCCAAGTACATGCAATTTATAACGACTGTCTTCCCAAACCTCCTAACAGCTGCTTCTCGCCTTTAACCATGATGAAACTGCTCCGTATTGAGAGGTTAATACTACAAGGGCCGGATCACCATGTATTGATTTTTCAAAACACAGTTTGTAGCCTAAGTGAACCCCCTGAGCACATGTCGAAGTACATACAATATCACGACCGCCTTCCCCAACTTCCAAACACCTGCTTCTCGCGCGCCTTAACCAGATCAAGTTTCTCAATGTTTTAGGAATGGCCCTTGGCAATCATTTATTACCTCGTACAATAAGGCTAGTGGTTAAAAGAGAAACAACCACAATGTATTTTTACTTATCTTATAATTAGTGTGGTCTTAGTTGGTAGTAAAACTATATTCGTTTGGAAGCAGAGAAATTCAAAGAATGCTTATTAATTCAAAGCTGCATCTCTATCTTGACGCACCCCTGTCCTGCCCCTCCAGTATTTGTATATGCTCCAAATGTTTTAATTCTGCTTCATAGCAAACGGCCCTTGATTTGTGCGATAAGATGAGACTTTTCTTTAGGTTATGCATTCACGACGGAAAGGGTTGTAGATTTTGCATGAGAGACTCGTGGTAACTTAACTTTAACATATATTTTTTTTTGTTTTATGGTATTGGTTATCAATAAAGCTGAAACAGTATTCTGTGTTTTTTTTTTATTAATTGCCTTTTTTAAAAACAGCTTGTGAATACACAGGTAAATTCAGATCTCACATTTTGATATATGCAACATCATGTCCATCACACTATAGACTGTATTACAAGAATTTTGGAATGGACACTCAAATTGCTATAACGCAGTCAAGATGACCACTAAACCGGGAGCTAATTAAATCTTTTGGCAAATATATATATCTTGTGTTTGACATAACAAACATTTTTTAACTTTCTCTTAGAAAAAGTTTCACGTCTCTCTGTCATCCAATTCGTGACAGATATATAGAAATGTTGGCTTTAGTGATAACTGTTCGCACATATGCATGGCAATGTAAATTTTTCATCATTTTTCGAATTTTAGAACATTTTCGAGGTATATCAAAAATACCCCAGTTTTGAATGAAAGAGGACTTGCGAATGCAGGAGCACTTTATAAGCCCATGACTAGAAGCTTACCAAAAAATGAAAAATCTGTTATTTCGCTGCATTTTCGAAACCTTACTCGAACTGTTTCGCAAGCTTTTGGTTTCGATTAGGCATAAACCTCCACTCTGTTCTGAGTTTTACGGACTGTTTGGACTTGATTTCTTTATACTTTTTCAAAAATGGCGCAACAATAATTTTCTGCGCAAAGGTCATTCAGTCGTTAATTCAAAATATTAACTTCGACTAAAGAACAACCGTAGAGGAGATTCTATCTGCTATAGTTTCAATTTGAACATCCTTAACTTTGACATTTAAACCGAGTATTCAGTCTGGAAGACAGCTAATTTTGTTAGTAAACTCACGAATTTTGTCCTGGTATATCAGTAGCAAAATTCAAAATGGTTGGTGCAATTGCACGAAGGTACTTGGTGGAAATTTATACAGTTGGGTGAGTACATGTCTTGCACTATATCTCGATAGCTCATAAAACCTCCTCCACATTGACAAGGAGGGTTGAACAAGGAAACACTACTTTGGCTTTGTGTTAGGTGCGGTTTTGCTTCAGTGACGCAAACTCGATGTTGGGAACGAGACAAATCTGCAACAAGAAAGTAATTGTATTTATTGGCTGCGAAGCTATACGTATGAAATAAGCGCATTCTGTCCACAAATTATCTAGAAGATATTTACACTCTATGCAGCTAGTTGGCATGCTATTCTAAGAAAACAGAGCACTCGCGTTTGTAGATAAATTACTGTTATTTCTGTTTTGTAAAACAAATTAAGTTCATCTTGTAAACAACTGAGAATTATTGCTTTCTGTCTTTAACAGAAAGTAAGGCACATTCGGCATGTTTTCTAGGCTTCTAAGATTTTCCAAAACTATCACTTTTTACGTGAAGTGTTTACGTGCTTTACCGAAAAGCTCGTTTATTAGTTCTGAAACGAAAGTTGGACGGCGATCGCACAATCACCTAAGGCTATTCTATGACTAGATTGTTTGTTTAATAAGTATTATACTTATTTTGTCAGTTTGCACTGTAATTCCTCCATCAAAACACTTTTTTAATAGCTTGAGCAAACGATTGTATGTTTAAAGAGAAAGTCACTGAACAACTGGAACAATTGTTTAACAATCTCCAGGCAAAATCTAGTATCTTCCATAAACTTGTAACAGGAACAAACGGTGTGTTTTATTTCACTTTCAGGTATTTGTGAACGCATTTGTCAAATAGAAAAACATGTTCTGACGTGTGGAGTTGTGAAAGATGCACTCCATTCCACAAACAACACAAATTGAACACAGTCCTAGTTGATGATTTTGCACAAATGCTAGAAATTAATGCCTCCGTTTGATGAAAAGTGGTCACATTAAAACTTGTTAGCGTCTCAAAAAAGGTTATTCACACTTTATATTTAAGAAGGATAAGCGGATAATGTTAGCAGCGGGTCAAGTGTTGTCGGAATGAATTGCCGTTTTCTTGTTAAGCTTTATCGGTGCATTGTTACCTTAATATCAACCAACTTTCTAAACATAGGAAATTGCATTAAGCAGCTTTCAGATAGTTCTATCGATTGCACTTATAAGTACTTACTACAGTGTTGGGGTGGATACTATTTTGTACCATATTCTGCGACACGAAACAATTTGTAAACATACAAAACGGCCATGAGCGAACTCAAAAGAAATTTAAATTACGCTTATATTGTGTACATTTTTACATAAAAGCAACATCCCTAATGTCTCACTTAACGGTTACAAAGTAATGAAGATCAGATGAAAAAGAAGGTAGCATTGCATATTTCTTGTACTCAGTTTAGGATATGCTAATATAACTCAATGGTTACTTGTAGAGAAAAGAAAGACGCGGGTGAGATATATATCTAGTCTATAGCCTTGAAAAAAGTATGCAGCGAACAAATACTGGAAAAATAGACCCAAATTCACTTAAATACGAACAAACAGCCAATTAGTATAGACTTATATTTTTGCCGCCCGGGGGGAATTCGTCAAAACTGTCTGTACCTTCATGTGTGACTCTCGAGCTCGCTGAGGTAGTTTGTCTCCTGTTCGCCAACGGTTTCTTCGCAGTTGCGTTATCAGGTGCAAGAAGATTCTCAATTGAGAATGGACCTGAGAATTTCTTGGGAGAAGCTTTGGTGAACCGTTCGTCTTTAAAGTTAGTTCTTGAGCTTCGTCTATCGGCCGGAGCCTGCAGCACAGGAAACTGTTTGTCTGTCACAAAAAGCTCGTCTGCATCATCTTCTTGTTGCTTCCGTCGGTGTGTTGTTTTTCTTTCATTCCCAGTCTTTTCTATCGGTTTCTCTTTTTTCTGTTTCCTTCTTCGCCTCCGTCTAAAGCTGCCGTCTGCCAACAAATAGTCGTGCAAATCACTAACTGCCCACAAGTTGTCCTTGCCCCATGGGCGAGCGGGATCACGGAGAATTTTCACGAAACATTTGTTAAAGGAAAGATTGTGACGTACAGAGTTCTTCCACCCTTGGTACGAACCGCGGAAAAAGGCGTAGTTCTTTACCAAATAGTCATTTATTTCTGTGAGAGTCATTTTTTTCTCAGGGGAACTAAGAATAGCCGTCGCAATTAAGGCAATATAGGATTGCGGCGGTTTCATTCGCTCTGCTACCTTTTCTGACGAAGCCTTAAATGCTGTATTTGATTTCATGTTCAATGACATTTTCCGCACTGTGACACTAATCCGTTATTTAAAGTGCACTTTTGGCGAACTGACTTAGCACTTGTTTATGGCAGCACAACTATAACAACGCTCGCCTTCTTCAGCAAATAAAATCTGTTGTTCCGTTTATTAGCATCAAGGTCACTTCTCCCTCCCTAATACGGGATACTTCCATTCAGAATGCAATTCGCTTGCCTAGGCTCCTACGAGACTCGACGGCCGATAAAAATAAATAAACGTTTTCTAATCTCGATTTAACAAGTCTCTCTTAACAATACTGACACCACCCACACTGTGCAATTAATGTTTACAAACTGAACATTGGGCAAACACTTGATCAATTATGGAGCCATTTGGTTTATTTTGAAATGAAACCACTAAATCCACTACATTTTCACCAACATCTTTTCTAATGACAAGAAAGAAAATCTTGGTAAAATCAGGGTTTACAGTAATGTTGTATCTGCATAACATAAGCTACAGTTTTTATAAAGGCGGTGCATTGAAAGTAACGTATCAGTCAATAAGACTCGATATAAAAATCTGGGCTAGAGATAGTTGCTTAGATAGTTTATCACTTTCAAATCTAAACTGATGGCGCTGATCAGAAAATTAATTAAGATGGCGGTGTTCTTGCGAGCTCTTTGATCTGGAAGTCGCGTCCATCCCAACTCATTTATCTTAATTAACGTCATTAAAGGCAAGGAGCCGGGATGGCGAATAAAATACACTTCTACAATTACACTCTATAAGATTTAGCTAATGTACAATAGCAATACAGTTTGGTTTAGTGCGTTGGATTAAAATTTTAGTCCGTGGTCCTTGATTACAATTAACAAAGTTGTCTTCATTGTTCAAAATGCTAGGTCAATGAGCCCTTGAACGAGTAACGCTACAGTTGTTGAAATAGTTTCTCAAAACACTGTGCTGATAAGCTAAAACTGCTGGTAAACTAGTAAACGAAGGGAGTCATGCTGAGCTACTATAAACTGACCCTTATTAACTGGCCTTATTCCCTTCCAGCACCAATGTATATAAAAGAACTTGTCTGCTATCACACTGATGACATGAAAAGTATAAATTACTCCCCAACGTTTACAGTAGTTTTCGTTTCTCTCTGCCTGACCTTTGGAAAAGTTTGTAGTCAAGTGGACTTCACATGTCAACAGCAGTTACGAGGGATAACGCTTTAAGCCCACCACCAAGAAGATATATAGTTTCACGTGAATGGCAATACTGTTAATCCATGGAAATTACATTGAATGAATAAACAACACTTAAACGAAAGTGTTTTGAGTAATGATTCCTATTGAAATAATCAGTTTGTTCTAAAATATCCCCTTTTCCTTGCTCCCTTGCTATATACTTGCAGTAGATTTGGGAAATAGTATGTTTATGTCTTCTCATCGTATAGCCGTGTTAACTAGATAAAGTTATTTATGCAGCAGCTTTAAATTGCTGATAATTATTTCGTTTCAAAGTGCTAAGCAGTATTTCCTATTTCTCAGATCTTCCAAAGTGTCGTAAATAGATATGACACCAATATTGGTTGAGGCCCAAGAGCAAAATGCTGATCGTCTTCTTGAAGTCTAGAGCTTCTTTGAAGGGTCGATGTGAGTGGCAGAATGGACCATAATCCATTACAAGTTCTTATTAAATAATGTTGAAAGGAAAATAGCAACTATTGTAGACATTGTTGCTTGGTGCCAAATAAAACATGCTAAAGGCTCTCTGCTAAAGGCTTAAAAACATATCTGAGAAATACTTCCCCTCTTTTTCAAAATGTGTTGGAAAACTTGTGTTTCCAGTCTTGGATTAAATCTCTAAACATAGCTTGTTTACCAGTACCATATCCGGTATACCCAACAGCATTAGTTTCTTGGACATTCCACTCGGAAACTCAGTACGGAAGTGTAGTCATTGCATGTTACTTATACATAAAGACATTGAAACGAGATTAAAACTATGTAGTTTACTTTCGTGTTTTGAAAGAGCAGCTTTTCGTTTCCAGAATCAATATCTACCACAAACACATGTTCAATGTGTTAGTTTTGAATAGTTTGGACCAGGAACAATTAAGAATTTTCGGTTCGAAAGCATTGCGATACAGTTTCCTGTGGAGAAAATATGGATAAATATCCTTTTAGCCCCCTACCCCCGTGTGGCCGGGAATACTCTTTCATCAATTGGCTATACGGGTATGTGCGTTGGAATGGGTATGGTTTCAAGCCGTTTAGTCTTTGATAGGGTGTAGTATTCACAGGAAATTGGTCTGAAATAGGATCCCGCTTTACTTTGTAATAATAAAATATTGAAATCAAGAACTATTAAACGTTTTTTGTATCCTAGGTTTTATAGGGGGTACTCGAGTAAAGGGTCATAAAAACTAAAAAGATTTACTCTTGTAAAGGGTGGGACTTTAAAGCACCCAGCGGCACACCCAGACCCAAGCTATAGTGAAATAGCCGCGGGGGGGGGGGGGGGGGGGGGGGGGGGGGGGGGGGGGGGGGGGGGGGGGGGGGGGGGGGGGGGGGGGGGGG
>JAOBAT010138253.1:0-11777 GCA_026413305.1 Hydrozoanthus tunicans | reverse complement strand
GGTAAGACCCTCTCTTTTTCCCTAGAAATCCCTCCGATGGTAAGACCCTCTCTTTTTCCTAGAGCTCCTTCTGATGGCTAGACCCTCTCTTTTTCCCTAGAGATCCTTCCGATGGTAAGAACCTCTCTTTTTCCTAGAGATCCTTCTGTTGGTAAGACCCTCTCTTTTTCTCTAGAGCTCCTTTCGATGGTAAGACCCTCTCTATTTCTCTAGAGCTCCTTTCGATGGTAAGACCTTCTCTTTCTTCTAGAGCTCCTTCCGATTGTAAGACCCTTTTTTTCCCTAGAGCTCCTTCAGATGATAAGACCCTCTTTTTTTCCCCTAGATTTTTGTCCGGTTTTCACACCCTCTCATTTTCTTTAGACTTCCTTCCGATAGTAAGACCCTCTCTTTTTTCTAGAATTCCATCGGATGGTAAAATCCCCTCTTTTTCCGCGAATTCCTTCCAGTCATAAGATCCTCTCCTTTCCCTAGAATTCCTTCCGATGATAAGACCCTCTCTTTTTCCTAGAGATCCTTCCGATGGTAAGATCCTCTCTTTCTTCTAGAGCTCCTTCCGATGGTAAGACCCTCTCTTTTTCCCTAGAAATCCCTCCGATGGTAAGACCCTCTCTTTTTCCTAGAGCTCCTTCTGATGGTTAGACCCTCTCTTTTTCCCTAGAGATCCTTCCGATGGTAAGAACCTCTCTTTTTCCTAGAGATCCTTCTGTTGGTAAGACCCTCTCTTTTTCTCTAGAGCTCCTTTCGATGGTAAGACCCTCTCTATTTCTCTAGAGCTCCTTTCGATGGTAAGACCTTCTCTTTCTTCTAGAGCTCCTTCCGATTGTAAGACCCTTTTTTTCCCTAGAGCTCCTTCAGATGATAAGACCCTCTTTTTTTCCCCTAGATTTTTGTCCGGTTTTCACACCCTCTCATTTTCTTTAGACTTCCTTCCGATAGTAAGACCCTCTCTTTTTTCTAGAATTCCATCGGACGGTAAAATCCCCTCTTTTTCCGCGAATTCCTTCAAGTCATAAGAGCCTCTCCTTTCCCTAGAATTCCTTCCGATGATAAGACCCTCTTTTTCTCCTAGAGCTCCTTCCAATTGTAAGACCTTCTTTTTCCCTCTAGATTCTTTCCTGGTTGTAAGACCCTCTCTTTTTCTTAGAGCGACAAGAATTTTCTCTCTACCTAGATTTTCTGCTTACTATTAGATTCTCCCTTTATTTCTAGAATTCTTTTTTACCATAAGACTGCACTTTACCTAGAACACCTTCTGATGATGCGCCGCTCTCTTTATAACTTCTTCTAATGGTAAGATTGTCCCTTTTCCCTAGCTCTCCCATAGTGGGTCAACCCAGACTCTTCCCTCCCCCTTTCTCTCGGGGGAGGGAAGAGCCTGGGTACGAGGTTGGGTCATAGGTATGATTACTAGGGAGGTGTTATCTCGCGCGTTCACCATAACAACTGAGTTATAGTGATCGTGCCCTCAGGGTTGCAGGTTTGTATCCGGAGTGTCCAGCCTTCACCCATCTGCAAATTAAGTATTGGCCAATCACTAAGCGATGAACAAATTCAGGTACAATTTAAATCATTCATTCGAATTCTTAGTAAGCATGATACTTTATGTTATTGCTGATCTGAAAAGGTTTTACTGACGCACACAGTGTTTCACTAGCGGAAATCTCCCCAAATGAACGTTCAAATAATCGTTTAGAAAACAGGATTTATCTGATAAATCTTGTTTAATTTTATAGTTTGCGCCGGCTCGCGGTAACAAAAAGAAATCAGGAAATAAATTTTTTGTATGACTTTGGTTCAGTGGCGGTTGAGTAAAGTCGATTTACCTTCTGGCGGAAAGCTAAGGGCGTAAAATTTCCCATAAATAACAGTGTATGTTTTTTTATTAAGAGTAATGAGTAATTCATTGTATTCCGTACATACTTCATCAGCTGATCAAAGTAGCTCCCACGCTTGCGCAGTCAGACTATGATAAAATTAAAGACAATGCATGAAGGTTTTTTCCGGATACGGTTGAGTTTTTAACAGACAAACAGTTCTTATAAACGCAAGGTTTTCCCGGCTCTAGTGTTTGGTTTCTTTGAGTTAACGGACTCCAGTGTTTGGATGCAATAGGAGTATTGTGCCGGGACAAGCCCGAAAAAGAAAAGTCATAGGTATGAAAATAATGTATTTTTGTTTCGTAATGATTCTTTCTATCAAAATTTTGCATCATGGTTAGTTCAAGATGGTATGTAATATGTATTTCAAAAACCCCGAATATTTCTATTCGAGTGGTCACAAAACCTAATCAGGAGAAAGACAACAAAAGTTGAAAAATATAAGTACAAAGCATGTTCATACAAAGAGTAATATTTTCTAATGCAAACTTTTGGCTTTTGCTGTGATCGTATTGACAGGAAACAGAAAAGACTAAATTTCAGTGACGTAAACTGAGTAATTAGGGCGATTATTTCGATGAAGCTTAATAAAAACTGATTGCTCATAACAAAGCCCAGTAAGTTTTAATAAACACTGATCAGTGGTGTAAGTTCAATTTTCGTTTTCTACTGGACCATCTTAGAGTTAAATCCACTTTACACTGCAGAGAGGGAAAAATTTAAATGAAAAGGATAAATTTTTGCAAAGGTTAAACTGAATTTCATCAAGAAAACGATGGATTTATTCGGATGTGTACACTGCGGTTACCTTGCCAATTCATTTTGGGTTTTAACTGTTTTAGAACAGAAGGACTGCGTCCGGACAGTTGCCTTTTTAACTCATCCTACTTATCCCTGTCTCGATGAATCAACTTCACCCCGTGCCAAATTTAATTTTGCTTAGCCGTTTTTTTACTGGGCTTAACTGGGGGTTTAATAATTTATTTTTCATGTTCTTAGTCATTCATCTGGCAAGACCTCTGAAGTACGCAGGCGGAGAGACTAGGTAAGGAGAGACTAGCGCAGTTAACATGTTGTATTCAACATAACGAGATAACTGGCTGTTAAACTGTAGTTTAAAGTTATCCTTGTTTTGTTTAAGATAAGATTAAGGCATTCTTCACTCATGCAATCGAGTTGCAATGCCTTAATGTGAACCATTTTTATTACTAACCTAAACTAGAACACGCCATAAGATTTATTGCGTGATGGAATCAAACATGAATAAATAAGCCGTGTAATGAAACTGGCACTGATCTATGTTGGCAGAAATTTTAAACAGAATAATGATATTATGCGCTGGTAAATTTTATTTTAATAATCTAAGATTTTTGAAGTACTGCAGTTTTGAAAAAACATTTCGGTGTAAAACACATTTATAAATTAAATCTTTCTGAAATTTAATGGAGGCTGCAAAAAACACGTAGAAAGTTCATTTAAACCTCTACCAAGGTTTATTCATAGATTAATAAACATTATTTTTTCACCTTATGTAACTCATTACCAGTTTGTCGTTTGGGGAGAAATTCTTAATTACCTAATATTGGACCAAATGTCCTCTGGTACTTTCCGCACGTAAAAGCAAAACGAGATTATGTCAACGAGAAATAAACTCATTCAGGAGATGATTTTTATGTAAAAGCGAGCGAGGCTGTTTGACGTTGCGAATGGAACAAGATTTAAAGAAAACATATATTTGTGTGTTCAACTGAAGCGCTATGGTGAGTAAAGATTTTGCTTTTCGTCTGCCACTTATTCTCTCTTTAGCGGGTCTTCTGATTCTCTGAGCCTCTACGTACGAGCCGGAAAGGAAAACAATTTTTTTTTTCAGTAAGAAAACAACACAGTTCAATGTAAAATATTCACTTCGTCAGTGTCACACATAAATACAGATTAAGGGTTTCTTTATGGAAAAAGCGGACTTAGTTGAATGTAAATTATATGAATAACTTGGGCTGTTTTTCACATCACCTGCAGACTGAACTGTTTATAGGATGTTGAACTGAAAACATCTCAGGTTTCAATCATTTGCCTCTTATTCCAGCATTGTTTTTATATACGCCACCAAAATATAGATGTTTCAATATTTCTTTCTCAAAAAGGGTTACAAGACGCAAATTGTATCAGTAGTTTTGCTGCATTTTTAATTTTTTTTTTATCTGATAATAAAAAAATGGTTTAACATGAAAACAATAATTTTGAAAACGAAACTAATCGCGCGTGCATGATTTATTTCATATCTTTTGTATTTTATGGTGTGTCAGTAAGTATGCACCAATTCTTATATATATATATACAAAAATTTTCTTAGAAAAAAACTCAAATCGAAATTTCAGTTTTCACGATTGATTTATTTCCCGTGTATAGAAATATAGAAATTAATTTAGTTTTCACGATATGTTTAGTTTGCTGTATATACAAACATAAAAATTAACTTATATTGTATTCGTATATACCCGTATTAGTACTTTTACCGATATATGGTTAAAAACGTCGAAAAAACACCTCTTAGTTTCCGCTCATTGTTCGAAATACAAACTCTGCTAAGTTGTTTTCAACAAAACAATAATTAACTTACATCAAGATCCCAGTTGATTGAAATATGAGTTTAGAAAGCCGGTACAAGTGACGAATACACTAAACAAAACTCGGTGCTTTGTCTTTTAACGTTTTTACCGCCATCGCTTGCAAATTTAAAAGGTTCGAAGTATTTTCGCGTTATTCTCTTCTGCAGAAGCGAGAATATATTTCATATTTTACGACACTGGATAAATGATAAAACGATTCCATTTTGGTAGTTACTGTAACCTTGACTGAGTCAAACAAATGGAGATACTGAAAAGATTGAGCCTTGCCGACAAAGCCCAAACTGCTCGTAATAAACAGAAAGAGATTAGTTATATCAATAAAGTTTGCCGTCTTGAGAGGTCTTGCTTGACTTTGAGTATAACTTTAACTCACACCCCATGTTATTGTTGATTGCTTTGTTGTTTTCAAATATATAAAACGTTTATCGTTTGCATTATTATCGCGTCCGTAGAGTTGTTTATCAATAAGACCTACAAAAGCGCCGGAAACTACTTCAATGTGTAAGTGCGTACGTGTTCGCGCGAGCGGATGGATGTCTGCGTGTGTCTGCGCGAGTATATGCATGCGTTCTGTGCGCGCGCGCTTGTCATGTGTGTGATCATGAATGCACCGCTCTCGTATTATTTTCTATCATACATATAACATGCCATTGAAAACAAATCGCTGCTAAGATGAGAAAAACAACTGTAGAAATAAAAGTACTTGTAATGTTGAATTACAATTTTGACAATTTTTAATTTTCCTTTCTCACCGCACTTGAGACAAAACAAAAATGAAGTAAAAGAATCAAACAGGTTCTTTAAGTTTAACCGCTCTACAGTATTATACACAAAATTTGCTGGTTCATCTGCATGGATTTTTTTGGCTAGTCAAGCCGTTTGCCGCAATTCTCCCGCTGTTGTTTTAGGAAATTAGCTCTCTCGTCGATAAGCAGTTATCGTGCTATCCAGGAAAAGCGTAGACAGTTTCATTTTCTTATGCAGATACCGATCTCGCATCGAGAACGCTGTCGCAGTATGTACCCTTTCATCGTTACTTTTTTAAAAGCAGCTGCTATCTAGAAAATTTTGTGTATAGGCAAAGAAATGTTAAACGCATACAGAAATACCCTGTAAAATATATACCAGATATGTATAAGAAACAACGCCTTAAAGATAGAAAACTGATAAGAACGTATTCAAATATTCACTCTATTCTTTATGTTCCATAATTAGCTAATATTCATCATAAACAAATATACGAACCAACGAAAATTATTAAAAGTACAGTTTTTGTTTTCCCTACAAGACAAATCATTAGCCTATGAAATGAAATAGATTTTAGCATACACGACACAAATTATTAGATGACATTTTATCACTTTTGTGTGTAACTTTATTAGCAAATTAAACTGAAAATTGTTGATCCCCGATGTTATAGAATACAAGTTTCGTTTATACCGAAACAAACCGTGTATTTTCAAAACATGTGCTAACAGATTCGAGTTTCAGAAACTAATGAGTAAATGCGCGCAAGATTTGCACGCAGACTTTTTAATTCTGATAAATAAAAATCTCCATCTACACTGCAGAAAAATTTTGGCACGGCTCGGATAAACTATAAAAGTAGGCATACCAAAAATATTGGCTCGGCACGGATTGATCTTGTCGTATAAACGTTGACTCATCCGTGCCGGACTCTTAAATTTCACCCGTTCTCGGCCATGTCGAGAGATGTTCCGAACACGGATAAACTTGGTATAGTTATATCACAAAGAAGATCGAGATGATGAATAACCCGGGTCTTACGAAATATTTAATGAGCCAACAGCCCTGCAAGGTAGTCAAACAGAGGGAAAGAGTTTTAGAAGTCAGAGGAAGTAAAAGCCTATTGTAAAGCACCTAGATAAAAAGCTTACAAAGAGAACAACACTTACAATTCCTCCAAGTCGTTCTCTTTTTATTTTGAACCCGTAATATTTTTATCCGCATCGTTCCGAAAATTCAGAATCATAGTGTAAACTTATCACAGCTGGAGTTAAATTTTGTTTCATCACTTTTATGAATACATATCGAAAAACCCCAAGTTCTGTTTGTTCGCAAAACTGTCCAATAAATAGTATATGCACAACAACAGTTAGAATATGTCACTGCTTCGAGTTTGTGTTTAATATTTGACACTAATGTTTACGTACCAATCAGTTATTTAATAAACGATACATTATAGGTTGTATCATCCCTGAATATAACAAGTTATTTCAATGCATAATTTTGTTGCTCATCATTATTACCAATGGTTGGTGAAAACAGACTCTTAAAGAAAACCTATAAACAGTTTGCAGTCGCTTCTGAAACGTGGTTCATGCGTTGTGTTTAAATCAAGCAATAAACTATATCCAGAAACACTTTCTTTTATGAGAGTATCGTTGTTACGGCCTAATTTTATGGCAAGCCAAACATATTAAAAACAGAAAAAATTACTTATGAGCGTTGAGAAACTTCTTTTACTAGTTGAGAAAAATAAGTTGCTATGCGAGAAAAAAAATTTGTTTGGCAACAAAAAATATTTACTTGTTCAGTTTTTAGTATTATGATTGAGAAAAGAAATCGCTGGTTGAGAAATCTTGTGAAGTGGTCGAAAATCAACCTTATAAACGGGAAAGAATGTTAACTTTGCGAGTTTTAAAATTTTGTAGGTGAGAAAATATATTTCATAACCGGAAACGAAAAAAAAATTCTTTACCGATGAGAAAAAAAAATTACCGGTTGAGTTTCGTCCCAGGACATAAAATGAATCGGCGTATAAAATCGCCTGGTGTGTCGCCGGCTTAACTGTTAAATGGCCAAGTTTCTGGTATTAATGTGTTTGAAACCTGACGAAAAGTGAAAAACAATATTAAGAGAATCTGTAGGGGCCTTGTAGAGTAGAAATATTTTGATGTTAGAACACAAGAGTACTGACATGTTTGGCTTGCCATATAATTTTTTCTTCCGATTTTAGGCTGAAAATATTATTCGGTAACATTCCTCATTATAGCTTATGATATTTCGGTTTAAGGTTTTGTTGGGAATACGAAAATAGTTGATGCGTACAGGCACAATTGACTATTTCGACAAAGGTTAAAAGAAATACCAAGCATTCTTTCATCGAACTTATTAGATTAAGAAGTTCAAACTGTAAGATATGAAAAGTCATTTCATCAACTGTGGTCTTGTCTGGGTGTCACTTTAAACTACAAAAACAGGATTTATATTGCTTGTAACTGTCTGGTTGAAAATTGAAGAAAATTGTAAGAAAAAGCATTGAAAATGGTGTTTTGAAAACAATGTTTTCGTTTCAATTGACTGACTGAAAGGAAATCCTTAAGTAGTGCGTATCTTTTTAGGATTTCGATTTAAAACTTAAAGTTTGCCGCCTCAAGGAAAACATTATTCAACTTTGTGAATCTATTGATAGCGCTTGCTTGTAAAGCATCTCTATCAATACGTACTACATGAAGACGGCTTTCTTTGACATTATAAAAGACGATACTTTTTCCCACCCTCTGGATCACCTAGCAATTGGTCGATTACATTGTGAAACCAAGATAATGGTTATAAATAAGGGTTTTCCAAGATTAATATTCTGATGCCAGATGATCATGAAGTGGTAGCTTTATTTTTTTCAAACTGAAATAATAATCAAAACTTCTCTTAATTATTCATTTGATTCAGTTAAGCGGCCTTAATACTCTACAAACTGCACAAGAAACCACTCAAAGCAAACAAGACGTCATGTTTTGTTAAAAAATGATTATTTCTTTTAATGGGGTTAATTACAAAATGTAACAGTCTTTAGCCTTAATTTTTTCGTTTGGAAGATTTTCCACAACTATAATTACTAGACGGCTAATTGAACATCAAGCCGTATGCGAAAAGTTATATAATGTGCATTTGGTAAGTTTCTCAAATTTGTTTTGATTCAACTTCGTTTTGTATGAGTTGGAGGGAGTTGCGTTTCTGCGACAATAAAAACTGACTGCAATAAAAATGCGACTTTTCCGCGCACCGCTAATGGTTTTTATGCAAATAATTGAAATGTGGTTTGTCTGTTATATACAGTCGCTGCTCAAAACCGAGGTATGTCGAAAAAGTCTAATATAACTTTATTGCACAAAATGTTCCATCGTGGATACATTATTGAAAACTTTATTTTACTTCCAAGTAGTTTAGTTCATTAATTGTTTAGGCGCTTTGAGAATTTAGACTTTATTAGGTTGAAAACGTACACTCAGCTAAGTTTTAGATAGGCAATGAATCTTATCTGTGACCCTAAAATGTTCCTAAACGCCTTAGCTTTTACAATTTCAAAGCTATTACGAACGGTCATGTACAAATTATAAACAAATAGTCGTACAAAATCAGAAAAGAAGTTAAAACGTTTGAATACCAGTGCAACAGAATTTCGATATCTTCATTTGCTTTATTGAATTCGAATCTGCTTTGTTTAACTCAAAATGTTTTCTAGCAGTGAAATCATATGAAGTGATTCATGAAAGTACTATATCTTTTTGTAAATGTTGAAATTCAACAGAGGTACCATTACTCGCTCATCAGTTTGCCCCATGTTCTTAAAACAGTTGTTTTGTATCGTTGTTGTTGTTAACTATCAAAGACGATTCGCACTTCCACTGTTCTTATGTATACTAAAAGAGTTGCAGTTTTAATGCCATTTTCAAACTCTCCAATCTTTTGTGCCAGTCTCTTAACGGCGGTTTGAAATCAGATGGTCAACCTCATTTTTATTTCCAAATCGGTTTGGAAATCAGTTAAAGAAAAAAATAGCTAATTTTATTTACTATATGTTCTTTAGACAATTTTACATATCGCGAAAGTTATCTTTAGTATAATTGCTTGTTTCGACTGCTGTGTAAAAACAGCCCGAGGGTACCCCGGGGTAACGCAAACAATAAAAACGCTTCGTTGTACACTCCGAAATATAATGGCGATGCATTGGAACACACCTTGCTAGTCTTCTTGCTCGAACGACCAACCAAAAAGAAGACAAAGGGAAAACAAACCCCAGTGTTCCTGCCTGCAATTGATAAAATACTCGACAATTATCCCCTGAAGTAAACGTAATTATATAATTACCTTTCACAATTCGCCGACTTTGAGGGGGATAATTGTTTTAATGTTAACCAAACAGGCCTCCTTTTTGTTTAAAAGGGTTCCTTCCTCCTTTAGTTTCATAATATCATCTTCCCAAGTAAAAACTGCGGCAAAACGAGACGGCATTTTTTCTCCTATTATTGATGAGCAACCAACGATGAATATAGTGAGTAATTATTCAGCAAAGAGGAAGTGAAAAGACAAGGATACTCAACGACACTAAGGTGACTAATTATGTTAGCATTCATATGCCGGACCTGTGAATCAGTGGAAAAACAGACTTTCTTTAGAAGAATAGAATAAATAGAAATTTTCTCCAAAGCCAAGTTTTCACGTGCATATTGCTAGACGCGCGAGACTGAGGCCAAATTTGATCAAAAGTTAATTTCAGTTTGTGTTCCTAATTAAAACCTACCTGCTATTATTAAAATGCATTCTGCAAAACCAATGGTTTTTGTATTCATACGTTTCTTGTAGCCGGTAATTGTTTTTGTTTAGATACAAAAGAACATGTGCTTGTTTACTTGTGAAAACTCTTATTAAGATTAACCTCAAAATACTTTCAAACCAAATTTTGTGTACCCGGTAACAGCCTCATCAATTATTTCAAGAATTTCAGCTTCGCTGACATGTTTCAGCAATTGCAACGCTGTCCGCTGTCACGATCGCTAATCAGTGGTTATAGAGCCAATTTCAGCATGTAAAGAAACACTTCGCTAGTTGCCAATGCACTGATATTTACTTAACTGAATGAACCAATCAGGGTATGTGAGAAGCACTTCGCTAGTTGGGTATGTGCCAATGCAAGATATTTACTTAATAATGAACCAATTAGAGCATGTGAAAAAAGCAACTCTCCTGTTTGGTTAAGAGTAAAGAAAATCGAACAACAAAAAATTTGTATGTCAACAATATCTTTCTGCTATGTTCAATGTTTAACAGATGCTGCCCAGTTTGTGAATGGTTATTTCTCATGCCTGTGTTTTACCTTCTTTCACCAGGCGTTCCTTCATTAACTATGGTACCCTGTGCAGTACAGCTCTTCTGCGCATGTCTCGCTTTACATTCTTCACTGTCCACGAGTGCAAAGAGTCCTCTTCACGTTGGCGTGTTCTTTCCTATGTCCGGTGGGGGGTGGACTGGGGGAAATGGCGTACTACCTGCTATACAAATCGCTCTAGAAGATGTCAATCAAGCCAACATTCTACCGAATTATGAAATAAAAGTGACATGGAATGATACTCTGGTACGGAAGCTATAATGTAAAGTGTACTGTTGTTTACGCATACAAAAATGGACCTTTTCATTAGCAGCCATGTTTACAATCTTCCTGTAGACTTACTCTGTGTAGTTTCTTGCTCTCAATGTTTCTCCAAAGGTTGCCTCGTATAATGTTATCTTAGTTGTTCCACATTCCCTCGTAGGGCCAGCCAGGACGGGCCATCAACATTCTCTACCAGTATCTGCATGATACAGACCGCAAAATCTTTCTCCTGGGGGCCGGGTATTCCTCCTGCAGTGCGGCAATTGCCTCACTCGCGGGGGTTGATTCGTGGAGAATACCGCAGGTAATTTATCGTATTGTTGTTTATAAGTAAGTTGCTTGGATCGCATCTCACAAGTCGAATGGAAAGTTTGAGAAAGTTGTCGACTAGCAAACTGATTTAAAATTTTTTTGTTTGTTTTAAATTTCTACCTCGAATGTGTCGGTTCTCAGTACCGATTTGACCATATATGGAACTGACTGTGAAGTGTTGCAAGGCTGAGAAATGATTCTGAATAAATTTTAGCTGTCGTTTTCAAGTACTGATAAATTAGGAAAATTCAAGAAATGTAGTAAAACAATCATTCCATTGAATATGAGAAGATTCATAAGCAACTCAGCACTATGCGCCTCCAAACGTTAACGCGCACACTTGGAATACCCGTTTCATCACTACTTAAAGTCCCAACCAAGCTTATTTCTTTACTTTTTATATTGAAACTGTTATCAACTGTGAACTCAAAATTCGAATAACCAAAGAAAATTTCCACGTCTAAGTATGTCTTTTAATCAAAAAAAGATTGGAATGCAAACTTTGACCGAGCAGGCCGGGGACTGGTAACCTGTGACGTAGCAGCAGTGAGTTATGTGGTTTTT
>JAOBAT010138242.1:0-11778 GCA_026413305.1 Hydrozoanthus tunicans | reverse complement strand
AGCTTGTTCTAAAGCAAGTAAAAACAAATGGATCATAACGAGAATAAAGTTGAGCTTTAACTGAGCAGCTGTTTTGGCAGAGGATAAACAATCACTAATATATTTTGACATAATTTGTGCTCCAGAGTGATTGTATATTACTTATTCAGTAAATCTGGGTATTAAAGCAAATACAGATACAGGTCAAACAGGTCGTACAGCAGTGCTCGAACTAACGGCCGAGCAAGCGCCGCACACATTGTCTGGTCAAACATGATTTTGCTCGGACATTCACGTTTTTGGCCGGACATATTAAACCCATCTCTACTAGTTGCAATAGAGACTGGATTTTGCAAGTTACATGATCTGTAAAACTTTCAGCACCGATTAGCGCTCACGACTGACAAATGAAAACTTTCAAACTGTCTCAACCAAAAGTCCGTCTAATTTGATGTCGTTTTTTCGGGATTATAATGAGGTTGAACAACTTCATCCATGATTGTCAATGTCTCAAAATTGAATATCCTTTTAAAGTGCAAATGAACTGACAACATGTCCGGTCATCAACAGATTTCGCCGGACAATGCTCGTTTATGACCGGATATTGTCCGTTGACCGGCCGTTATTTCGAGCTCGCATAGAATAGACAGGTCGTACAATTCCTACAGATTGTACAGGTCAAACAAAGGTCGTGTAGACCAAACAGGTCATACAGACTGTACGAGTCAAACAGGTCATACAAGTCGTCGTACCGGAGAAACTGGTCATACATGTCTTACAGGTCGTGCAGTTCAGATCAGCAACACTAATGTTGCATGCAGATGTGTTGTGAAGAATGACTGATACCTACAAACAAGTCAGTAAGAAGAAGTATATCCTACAATGCATCTCTGATAAGGACGTTAAGGGGTAGGCCCTCAGAGTTCTATACTGATTTAGTTGTAAGACCTGTTCCAAGGCTCTTGGGTTTTCCAGTACTGAAAACAATCAATCAAACTAAAAACTAGCTTGGTCTGTTTTAATGGAGGTAAAAAATGAAGGAATTCTTTCTAAAGAAACAGAAGTATGCTACCACGACAAGAGTTCGATGCGTGGTAACTGAAGAACAAAATGACAAAAAATTACTAAAACTTTCTGCAAATCAAAGTTCTGTAGAACGTACTAAATGGAACCTTATATTTACCTCCGACGTTTGCTGCCGCTTCCAATGTGTTGGACAATTCCAGTTTGCTTCTTACGAGCTTCGACTCGAATGACGTCACACACGATACAGCAGGCACAACTATCAAGCCCTCCGGAAGACTGTAACGACAGTCGGACGTCTGTCTTCTCTTGGAGTAGTCGGCAATGAATATTGGATGCGTGAATCCCGGATCATGACCAGTGGCCAATGGGTAGCCATGGATGACGTCATAGCCAAAAAGGGCATAGTCCACGTCAGCAAAGGATAATTTCCATCTTGAATTTTGGCATTGTCGCAAATCGGAATCCATTTTTATTCCTGAGTGGGTTGAAGATAGACATATTTTAAATAGTGCCTTCAGATTTTTACTTTGAGTTTCATCAGAACAAAAAATCTATAAAAGCAGAAAATTGCTCTTTATACGTGAAGTAGATCTATTCTTACAAACTAGCTAGATGAATGATGGTGGAATTAAGGCGAAAAGATTTTGTTTTAAACGACTTATATTCCTTGTTAAACTTAATCTATATGTATGCGTTGTCTTTAGTGATGTCATTTTTCCGTTTTTGTCAATAGTTGAGCTAAGTTCTTTAGAATATTATGTTCAAGATTTCTATTTCTATTAGCTGTTTGACTGGCACTTGATTTAATTTCAGAATAGTGTATTCTTTTTCTTGATCGATGTACTGTAAATCTGTTTTAAACTACTTTGCTTATAGAGAGGCACAGAAGTTCAAGCAAAAAGCCAAACAACTCGCCATTTATTTCTTCCAATCAAAACTCAAAATGTGACTGATGTATAATGAAAATTTCTTCAAAAACACCAAAAATGACTGACAACTGACAAGCAAAACTCACCAATATCCATCGATTTGACTGCTTCAACAGATTTTGAGTGAGCCTTTGAAGCAGTGCCCCCAGTTCTGTAACAACCAAACTGGTCAATGATTTATATGATCTTGTTGAATACATTCGTTTTACACACACGATTTTTATAAGAACAACGAGTATCAGATTGGCTGAGGCTTCAGCTCAATAGCTATTTTTACTAAAACTTTACTTAGCTTTGATCTTTAACTGAACAATACAGACTGATAACTGAAGAAGTGCTTTGCAGTTTACAATCACTGGAAATCATCTCAGGAAAATTACTCAGTGAATCCATAATAAAGCCGCAGTGATGAATTGATTGATCAAAATAATTAATTTGTTTCCCATTACATACATCTTTAGTAAAACTAAGAACAAGCTTCGGCCAAGTTTACTGGTTCTTATAAAAAAGCATGTAGACTAGTGTTTTAATATCTCACAATATCAAATCATTACCACATACATCAATCCAGAATAAGAGAACTAACTCTAAGTACTGCTATCACCTAACATGTCCATCTTACTCAATTTAATATTGATACTTGTTTTTTTAGGTACACGTTACTTCATTTTGGTAGTTGTTATCTATAGCTTTTTTGTTTTAATTATATTCTAATTTTGTTGTTCATGGGGTGAAACTGATCTCTCTCTTAAACACCTTTTCGTTTGTTCTTGTATGGTATTTTTCTTTAAATTGATTAAAGTGGCAAAATACTGAAGACACAAACAAAATTAAATAGTATGTTCTATTCTTTATATACTGATTTAGTTTTCTTATGTGTTGACCGTTTGTTTGTTATAAGTTTTTTTTTGTCTGACAAACATCATGAGAGCTTTACCAACTAGGGTTTAAAAATAACAATCATCTCTGCTTTAATGCGTTTGACAAAGTGATTTCAAAGCATTTTGGCCTCCTTTCTGTATAAAAAAATAAGCATTTTTTTGGAATGTGACCTGAGGTTAAATTTAAGAATCGTTTCAGTGCATGAATGAATATCCTTATAACTTACCTTGACTTGTTTGAAAGCCCCACGAAAGTTGCCAAGGTTGCCAGGACCACACACACTATGATACACAAGGCCATGCAAAGTGCCTCTTTAAAGTGCTTTTTCACAAAAGTCAGTAAAGGAAAGAACAATTAAAATAAAAAAAATGTTACTTGGTAATCTAAAACATTGAATAATTTCTTGTATAGCCTCTTGAATTGTGTTTTCTCAAATATTGTCTTGATTTTTTGATCAGGTATTTGTCATCAATAAAACTCCATCCTCTCAGTTTATTTGCACTTAATATGCATGACATCAACAGCCATGTTGCATGTATGCACTTTAAATCTTGTTTTTGTACAGCACTCACACACTAAGACTCACAGTCTGATACAAAGATTTCTCAAGGCATCAGTGGGTGCAAACTTGGCTCAGTCGGCATGAACTGTGACTGCCAAGTGCGAGGCCCCGGATTCAATCCTTGGCCTTGCCAAGGTTTGAACATTTGTGATGCCTTCTTTTGGCATAACATCTGTTGAGAGGGAAGTTAAGCCTTTGGTCTAGACTCCTGAACACTATCAAGGGAGCTTAAAAGAACCCAAACATTTATCGATAAGAGAAGGGCCTATCACCCGGTGTTTGGTTGATTTCACAAAGAAGAGCCACCTATATATAGTGGAGTATCAGTAAAACTGTTACTATTACTATTACTATTACTTTTATCATTATTATAATTGCTGTAGTTTTTATTTCTATTTAAAGATAAGATCTTAATTTATGGTTTTATGATCCTGACAACATTATTAAGCCAGAAGGTAACAAAATTGATCAGAAAATTGACAATGAGTTTAAATAGAAAAAATCTACAAAGAGTTTGACCCTTAGGTCGAGAGAAAGTCTTCTCTCTTGAAATTATAATTAGTGTTGTTGTTATCATTATTTTTCAAAATTATTATTAAGATCATTACTATTTTTATTATTATCATTGTTGTTAATATTTTTATCATATAATATTATTATCATTATCATTATTATTAAGAATATTTTTTATTACTTGCATTAATTAATATGTAAACAAAATGCAGAGCCCGAGATCAAGAGGGATGAGTTAAAACGAGATTTGCAATGGTATTGCATGAACACCCTTCAAGTCGCTTGAAAAACAATTCTGAAGTACAAAAATAATTCTTACTTTAGCCGTAGTAAGGGTGGCTTCACCATCTAATAATGCCATCTGGGATTGAAAAGCTTCCAAACTTCGCTCTTTGCTTGCTAAATCTTCCCTTGAACGCCTTAATTCATCTTGCAATCGAATGTTTTCCACATATCTCTCAGCTACACTTGCCTAGAAATTGGTGAGGGCTTCTTGTATAAGTTTTGAAAGAAGTTGTCATGATCAAGTAACAACAACTTCATTTATTTCATCTGCACATGCAATGCTAAATTAATGCTAAAGCAAAAAGGTTGTTGGTTGGGACAGAGACTGAGGTGCAGGTTATACAAGGAATGTTAGCCAAACTAGCTAAATGAGCCAGGTTGCCAGCTAGAGTAACCAAGGAGCTTAAAAATAAATGTTTTAACAAGAAAAAATTAAAAGCATGCACAGATATATAGAGAAATAGATGGACACGTGAATTTTTTAAATTGTTTTTTCTTAAGACTGACTTGAAACTCTTAGATATTACTTGTTTAAGATCAAAACCAACCGAGTTCCATACTTTTATTGGTAGTACAGCTGGGAGTCCTTTATTCAATAAATACCAAAAATAATCTGAGTGCAAAAAATAGACTTTTTAATTAATATCATTGTGAAAGGTCTGTGCTTTTGTATAAGTGGTTTTCTAACTAACAACCCATTAAAGTGCTACTGAAGCCATTTTGTCTTTAATTGTACATTGGTAATTTTTTAGCTCTAAGGGTTTTTTCAACATTTTGCAATAATTTCTAATCAACTTTAGATGTTGTATGATTTACAGTTGGATAGAAGTGTTGGAAAAGCCCTTAAAGCTGTATAAGAATACCAATGACAAAATAGCTTCACTAGCAATTTAAACTTACCATTGTACTGAATCTTCAAGCTTTTTTCTTCTCTAATTTGTTAGTTTGCCTGAAACAAACTCAAAAAGGTGATACGGCTGCACTTGACAAAAATTCCAATCAAGGAGTAAATTTGTTAAATCACAAAACAATATTCTAATGTTGTTTATTTGACTTTACTTAACTGATGCATTTTATTAAACTGTATTTTAGTTTTCCAATGAGCTATATAGCCAAGTTCACATAGTCATTTCAGCACAATATTTTGTGTACCGGTATTTAATTGGAATACTGACTTGTTGATCATGAACTGGTTTGGGGAAATAATATAATTGCAATTGCCATAAAAGTGCTGCAGACAATGTAAATGTTCTAGATCTGGACACAACTTGGAAATGTCAGTACAACCTGTTCCTGATTAGCCTCACATATTCCTTAGGTTTTTGAAAAATGCAATTTTTATAGTTTTGTAGCGGGTTTTGACTACAGACTCTTTGATTCCCAAGTTGCTTGAAGTTTTTTTTTCTCTTCTTGAGGAAACTTTAAGATTCCCATAAGATTTGTTGTAAATACAATGACATTGTCTTACACAATTCACGAGTGTTTCATTGTCAAAAGAAAAATTTTCCTGCACGTTCTCTCTGCCATTTTTATTGGATGATTCTATCCACATGCATATGGTCTAATCCAAAACAATTGAATGTCCCTGGGATGCCTGCAGTCACGGCAGTGAAGTGTTTCCATTAACTTTTTTTTCTTATCAAACCTTACAACACCTACCGTTAGCCCGAAAAAGTTCAACTTTTCCAGTACCTGGGACAATGTACCAGAACAGAATATTTCCATAAAACTAGCCACTTTTGTCGGCACATTTCAGGCACAGCCCTAGTACTACCAACGGTTCAGCTTAAGATATTTAACAATTATTCCAAGAGTGCGAGTTGGATATGAGATGGTAAATAGCCGACTTGGCACATAGCGCCGAGTTGGCTATAAATCATCTCATATCCAAATTAAGCGTGAATGGAATAATTGTTTTATTAAATTTAATTAGTTTTCTTAACTCTTCCATACTAAAAAATAACAGCTAAATTTTATTCAGAACCTATTTTTTGGCTTTGCAAACACTACAGTCAGTTTCCATATTTTGTGAGCTCCGAATATGAGCTGATAACCGAGATTGAATGAACCAATCAGAACGCGCGAATCGCAATATTCATGATTGAAAATTTAATAATTACGGTTATATGGAAACCAGACTTCACAATGTTGTTAAATGGTCTCCTTATGTGAAAACAACTGCTAACAGAATGAAAGAACTTATTACAACATATACTGTATAGATTTCTAAGTACTATTTTGACCACCAAAACGCAACTAAATTGGTTAAATAATCGAATATGATTCTTGGCATTATAATTACTTGCACAAGAGTATATAGCTAGTACTAGCCTATATGCTAAGTTTTACGATCTGATTCGTTCTAGTGAAAGCAGTAAACAATTACTATTTTTCATGAATTACCTGGGGAAAACTTCACTATGATTTTCTTCGTGCTTCAGGAAATCTTCCGAGTGTTCTGGGTTATGCTATTCTGCGGAGCCAGCATTACGAAGCAAAATCAGCTGATACTTCAGATGAAGTGCTGCCTGATTATCGAGGCGGGTATAAAAGTACCCCTATCAATGATTGTGTCCGTGAGTTGACAGCGAGGCTTTCGTTGCATAATGAAGAAGAAAGAGCCATAAAAGTACAATCCCTTGCTTTCGAAAGTTCGTTGAAGCTCTCGGATGCTTGACGAATGCTTCCTTGCTGTGAATTCATCCTTTCTCTCGAGGAAAAAGTCACCAACAAACGAACCTTACGCAGAAGCTGGTTGCACCAACCATATATGGAACACAAGAAATACCGGAAACAAAAAGGGATTATTTCACTCTCCCGAGGCCGAACCAACATATATGGAAAATAGATAGAAAACCGGAAGTAAATATCGAGTTAGAGACCGCTCCCGGAGCAATGACTAATTGTGTCCGTGAGTTGAAGCAACGCTTTCGTTGCATAATGATGAAGAAAGTGCTATAAAGCACATTCCCTTGCTTTCAAAAGCTCTCGGATGCTTGACGAATGCTTCCTTGCTGAAATTAATTAACTTTTTTTAGGACCTCTCGCGTCGATCGCACACTGAATATCGAACCGAGTCACCAACAAACAAACCTTATACCCAGAAGCTGATTGGCCTACAGTGGTTGAGAGATTTTAAAAGCACCGCGTAAGCGTGAGACAACAAACTTCTTGGTTTTAGCTTCGCGTTGACGTGAGCTTCAATCAAAAACACGCCAACGACTCGAGTTAGACTGAAAACAAGTGTCAAGTAAATTAAAAGCAATTAAATTCTTACTCTGAGAGTACATTTAACTAGCAAAGAAAAAAAGATTCTTTACTATTAGTATGTCACAACTAACTAACAATTGTTTGATTCCCCGTTGATGAAAAATGCCAGTTGGGTCTATCTGAACAATTAATTTGTTGTGTTGTCTCATCAATTTAGCTAACTGAACATTAATCATATTAGAACTTAAAACTTATTTTTATGTTTGAGAAAAGATCAAAAAATCTCATGTAAATACCAAACGCGAAAACCCATAGTGATACCTTTGCGTACGTACGGCAAACGTGAAACGGCAGACACGGAAAAATCTTGCTCACGTGATCACATTTCACGTTCGCGTCTCGCGTATACACGATGCTAAATCTCCCTAATGACTGATATTTGTGTCATGAGTTGACAGCGACGCTTCCGTTGCAAAATGATGAAGAAAATGCCATAAAAGCACATTCCGCTGCTTTCGAAAGCTCGTTGAAGCTCCCGGATGCTTGATGAATGCTTCCTTGCTGTGAAATTATACCTTATTTAACCTTTCTCTCTAGGGCAACTCGCGTCGATCGCACACAATATCGAACCGAGTCACCAACAAACAAACCTTAACACAGAAGCTGATCGGCCTACAGTGGTCGAACTAAACATGTATGGAACACGGCTTCCAATTTTCAAAAATTTCTGGGGGAGCATGCCCCCAGATCCCCCTAGAAGTTGTCCCGATTTATGATGGTCCATAGGTTGGACACTCTGGGAACACCAGAAGCAAAAAGCAAAAAGCCATTAGTTGGCTTCGAGAGGCCGAACCAACCATATATGGAAAATAGACAGAAATGACCCGTTCCACGGCCTTCCGAATTTCCAGAAACCCACAATTTGTTCCGCAAAATCTTAATGATGATTGCAGTAAAAAAATTAAAGCGACTCTCGATTCTGTAGTAAGTTTCACAAACATTTACAAATTTGGTTTTCGAAGTGTTTCACTAGAACAGAGGAACTAGTTGTCAAGTTACTGAATGAGAACATACTTGATTTCCGTGTGTCATTTTAAAACGTCAAAAGCGTTTCAGCCATCACTAAGCCGGAGTTAACGCTGTATAATCTTAACTCTGATTCGTTAGTGGAAAACACTTGGGTAGCAATAAGGAAATATCTATAAGTTCATGTCAGCTCACGTATATAAAATGCATTTAATTTGTGCAAACATGTAGAATAGAACTTGCTTGTTCAGTCCAATGCAAGTCAGTCACAGCTTGAGTTGGGAGCTTGAACAATGAACGCGTTTTGTAATCTTCTTCTGGTCTATCTTTTTCTTGAAAAGAGTTTATTAAACCTTTTGGTACTTGGAGCCCCAAGCCTTACCTGTCATGGAAATGGTTTTAAGAACGGTTGCGAGTGCAACTTTATGGGCGGCTGTACTGAAGATGACAAACCTCGTCCAGGCCTTGGTAGTTCAATGACAGGTTTTTCTCCAGTGGGAGTTGATCAACTTGCTTACAAAAAGAGAGGAAGAAGAGCCCGGCTTGCTCGGCTTTGCGAAGGGAAAACAGTTGCTATTCTTTACGACTGCAACGCCCGAATTCCTTTGTATGCAGCAACTGTTATGACGGGGAAACAAATCGAACAGGCGTATTCACGACCTAAAAAATCCTTTACTCTCAGCACTCACCTTGGTAAGGAGTTCCAGCAACAAAAACATGATTATAAAAATTGGAATAACAGGAATCTTTTTTACGAAAGAAAAAAAGGTCGAGTGAAGTATATCGTTGACAAACAATGGCTCAAATCCAGCAAATTTAAAAGTAGAAATCCTTACAAGTTTATATCACCAATACACAAAGGCCACCTAATCGCTGCTAGTTATGGCAGAGGTGTTAAAAACAGAATTCTCGCAACTTTTAAATATACCAATTCTGTACCACAATTTGGAGCCTTTAACGGTGGAGCATGGAATACAGGCGAGAAGCAGTTGCAACAATGGGCTTTGAACAACTGTCAAGGTCCTGATATCATAGCAAAGACCGTTCGCTTGTACATCGTAGTTGGGACGATCCCTTCAACTATTTCTCCCGCGTCACAAAGATTTTTTGGTGAGGCTGGATTTAGCAATTTTGAAGGACCCTCTAGTTTAAAAAAGACCTACTTTACAGCGGGAGGTGTGAAATCCCCATATCGAGTTGATGTGCCTAGATTCATGTGGACGGCGGCTTGTTGTAAATTCTCCTATCAAAAAAAAAAAGGACAAGGAATACGAAACACGGGGTTTTACAGAGAAAATAACCCAGGAAAAGAACGCTGTGAGACAGCCCCGCCCGCCAACATTATCCAGATCTTACTCCGAAAAGTAACCCCAAAATTAAGAAAAAAACATAAGACAAATATATTTCCTTTTGAAAGTTTGTGCTCTAGCCGAGCCAATTTTGTAGGACTTCGTGGTTGAGTGTGAATCGAGTGCAAGGTTCTTACAAGCTCACATAATCTGACACGGTGAGGAGGCAGTATGGCCAAAAACAAGACAGTTCTTGGAAAAGTCTAAATTGTTTAAGAGAACCAAAATCAACAAAGTTTGCATTCATTAAAAATCTTGAAAAAGTAAACGAGATGCAAGGCATTTTTATAGATTTAAGTTGACTTTTTTTGCTTGTTTTTTAGGGGAGTGCAAAGGAGCCATTGTCAAGGTTACACAATTTTAAAATGAAAAAAGCGAATTGTAAAAGAGCTAAGTTAAAACAATCTGCATAAAAAGAATACCAATGCCATAACAAATTACTTAAGCACTTTAGCAAAACAAAAACAAAACCTTGTGAAAAACTATCAAGCGAAATTTACTTGTTAATCAGTCCCCTGAAGAACTAGTGTAGAAGTTCGAAACTTTGGGAGTTTTAAAACTTTTAATGGTTTTTAACTTTTTAACCTTTTTACAAGTCATTTTATACAAGTTTATGAAATACCATGACACTGATTGCATTAATGGAAATAGCAAGATAATCGGACTGTATCATAATATCTTTTATAAATTAACCCAAATAGTACGCACGCTGTGCTTGGTCGAGAGCGCAGAAAAAAGCGTTCTGTAAGAGAGCACACGGAATGGTTTTGAAAGAGTCACACAACACTGACAATCGGACAACAAAAGGACGATGTACATTTTACTTCTTTCGTGATAAAACTGCGAATTCTCACAACCCGGAGACAGCCAGTCGTATCGCTTGGAAAAATGCAACTCGTGACTGTGATCCATACATTGGTTCGTAGATCGACGAACAATCGTATATTTTGCTTACTTCTAAGGCAAGCAAATGTGCAAAATTTTTAAAACCAAAAGGCTCTCCCAAGGATTTATTAAACGCCGCATTTCCGGAAACTGAATACTTTTATTATGGTGAGGACAATTAAGATAACGTTCAATTCTGTTTTCAGCTCGAGAAGACTACTTCTTGATTAATCTTCGCTTGCTTTTGTTTGACTTTAGCGTAAAACTTTCTTAGGTTGCCCTAGTTACTAGTTCGCTTGTTCAGTTGTTGTCATCTCTTCAAGGGATTTTATTTGGCTTTCTCTGTTGCCAACTTGGTGAATGAAAGTCATTTTAAATTTTTTAAATATAAAGTATGTGATTTATTCAAACTATTGTAAACACAAAGCAAAGTTAAAATGATATTAATTATCTATTTCTTGAAACATTACTTAGTTTGTACTGTGTTGTCTCGTTTTGTTGTTATTGCTCAGCTAGTTTATTTCAATTTTACCCTTATGTTTTCGTATCTGAAACTGTTGGAGTGATAATAAAACAGTTAAGTTCCGAATCATCAATAAAAAATATTGTTCTAAACGCTTTTACTCTGTGTGCAGTAGAGTATTTTGTTGATCCTAACTGCGCTTCATCGACCAACTTTTCTTGCTCGCTTTCCGATAAATCTGCAAAACGAAGGTCTTTTCACTGGTGGTCAGTTCAGGTACAAATTCTTCAGCCGCAAATTTATTCAGAACACTGAACCGAAAGTTAAAAGGCCTATTGGACATTTTTTAAAGTCTTGCAATGTTATAAAAAATACAAAGTCTACCAAAAGTGAAATTAATTTTACGCGACTCGCCCAACCTCGTACCCAGGCTCATTTTACTTCCGTAAAAGGACCCTGGTTGCGGCTGGTCACGTGCTACGCAGTCAATATTATTCCGCAGTGAGGGTGAGTAATGAGAACAACTTTCTCATTGGGAGAAGAATTACTCTCTAGCGGAGGATGCAGACAATTGCAGGCTTCCTACACTGAACAAAATTCAAAATGTCGAGATTGTTACAAATGGTCAGAAGCCGAACAGTCTTTTGCTATAACATTCAACATCTTTAA
>JAOBAT010138231.1:0-11779 GCA_026413305.1 Hydrozoanthus tunicans | reverse complement strand
CAAACGATATTTTTCTTCTTTTTCAAAATCTCTTTCTAACAGACCAAGTTCCTTGATAGTGATATATACACTTTAATTTAATTGTAATAATAGTAATTTTCGAAAACAAAACATTTCCGCCGTTCCTGTTACATTTTTTAGACTTCAAGCGTGCAGTGATGACGTAGCACGAGGCATGAAGCAGCGGCAATCTTAGTTTTTATCTAAAATTACAGGATTCTGGCTACAATAGTCAAATTGTTATAACTTTAACTGAAACTGTTAGAAATAAAACTTTTCTTATATTTTCAATAGAAGTGGCATTTTAAACAAAATCCACTCACTGCTGCTACGTCACAGGTTACCAGTACCGGCCTGCTCGGTCAAAATTTACATTCCATTCTTTTTTGTTTAAAAAGCATACTTTTCTTAAGTTATTCGAATTTTGAGTTCTTAGTTGGCAAAAGTTTTAATCTAATAAGTAAAAAATCAAGCTTTGTAGGGACTTTAAAACTCGAGGGTACAGATTTGCTTCAAGCATTTTGGAGAGGGGGATTTTTGGAAGGCTTGCTTACTATAGAGGGAGGTTTACTTACTATGACATAAATCCATGTAAAGTATTACGTATATAATCATAAATTTAATAAAAATACCACAGTTCAATATAGTTCAATCAAAACTTTCAACTACTCTGTATAAACCCAAGAATGTAAGCATTATACTGTGATTATACTAAAAAAAGTACTGCATTATACTACAAAAAATAAGCAATGTTGCATATGGCGCATGGAGCGTCCTTAGCGTCCTTGCTGGAACTGTCACATAAATCTATTTTTTAAATACAAAGAAAAACACATGTTTCATTGTCATGCTTGTTGCTTGCAGTGTTGCGGCCGTGAAGGCGGCATTTGAGCAACCTTCATCACGATTAGTCATTTTACAAGGTTTCTTTAAAAAGTTAAACATTATGCTTACGACACAACCTACCATGGACGAGAGTGAACTTGTTTGAGACTTGACAGCTAAAGAAAAAATATAAGTAAAACAATTAACTCATATATGTTGCACTACTTACAAATCAAACAATAAATGTTTATTCCCACCGGACAGTAAACATATGAAGACAAATAACAGGAAAAGGGTCTCGGGGAACTAACAGGAATCCAATAATTCAAAGAGCGGGTCCTACTACTTCGAGCTTGCCTTTGTCAATGAATTATATCAGTTAAAGGGTGAATTAGGAATTAAGCAAAACTTTGGAAGAAACTAGCTTTAAAAATAAAGCAAAAAATAATCAACTCAAAATAGCACTGAAAATACGGGCCTGCGCAAAAGCCAAAAATTTAAGATTTTTCTGTGGCAAAAACTCGGCTGACGGAGTTTCCTGTGAGCACTTTGTTTTTGCTCGATTCAATCTCTCTAGTCTTTATTATTTGAACTTAGTTTGAAGTGCTATCTTACAATGTGTCTAGTCAGTGAAACAAAAAAAATCAAACCAGCATAGAAATGTAACGTGAAATTAGAGCGAAACTAAAGCCAGTTAAGTTGCAGTCAAGTCTTGAAAGTCTTAACAACTCTAATTAAAGAGCAAATGTGAGTTGCCAAGCATTTTGCAGGTTTGTTATAATTATAGTCTATGTAATGGCATTTTCGAATTGCCAGCGTTGAGTCTTATGAAGATTTTAAATGTTGCACGCGCAAAAACACTCAATCGGCTAGATTTTGCCAAACGATTGAAGGACCCCTTTTCCTGTTAACGCCCTAGGTATACTTACACCAAGGCAGTCCATAAATGTTACTCCATGACGAGGTTAGTAAGACTAAGACGGCTATTCTGAGACGCAAATATAAATACTGACTGCGCTTGTAAATAATGTTCAACATGACTATAAAGTCGAAATATTGTTGTACAAGTTCAAGACTCGTTTCTAGGATCAAACTTGGATTTATTGAACAATATTTTCTTTTCTCGGGCTAGTTGTTATAATGATGTTAGTAAGATTAATTGAACGTATACACAAGAATAATAAAAAAGCCGCAATTTTGTACAAGGTCTATGCTGGTACGCAGCGTTAACTGAACTCGGATTAAAGGTCACCTACACGTTCAATCCTTGACCAGACAGAAAACTGAAGCGGGGATGTCCGGATTAGAAGGCACAGACCCTACCACCACGCCAACTCAAGATTCCGGATTTCTGGTTCCACAGTATCACAGTATAATTATATAATTCAGTTTCACTTACATGACATATGGGCGTCTCTTCGTGCCCTCTTACTCCCTGTGCCAACATTCTCTGATTTTCTCTTCACTGCTATAGAAGTTGCAGTGGTACTCACCGCCCCCAGCGACATGGAACTGACTGAGCCTGACACAGTGGCGGACTTTGTGGGTGTCTTGTCTGAAGACTTTTCTTTCTCTGGTTTGTCCGAGGATCTTCCTTTGTCTTTGTCTTTTCCCTTTTCATCTTTCCCTTTGTGTTCTTTTGTTCTACCGAGAAATATTAGAAAGAGTTTGAACTTCATTAGGCACACGTCAAAAGATTGATTAGTAATGGAAAACTTTTCATACCAAAGCTAATGACATTTCCAAAAAAAGGTCACGCCTTCATATTTTACCACAATGCGTTGCGAGCTTTAAGCCACTAAAAGAAGCTCAGGGAAGGTAACAGTTGGTAAAACTCTTCTTCATACTAACAACACTGTGTGTGTCAAACTTGAAGCTTACAGTTTCTCACCGTGCGTTTTATGGTCAATTTTAGAACTTTGTGCGCTAGGAATTGTGGGTGAACGTCTAGGTCGCCATATTTAGCGTAATCGTGGGTTCCGTCGGATTTCGACAATAGGGACCTTAAGCATGAGACGACGGTGTTGCCACGGAGGCCAACCAGAAGTCAAATATCATTATCAGTAGTTGGCGTGTACTTGCACACGTAATGCGGCCGTGGTGGTCGTCTACTGACATTTGATTTCCGGTTGTCCTCCGTGGCAACACAAATGTCTCATGCTTAAGGTCTCTATTAGTCGCTCTAGTCTATTCAGTTCCATGCACTCCTATTAATAAACGGCGAGGTGCTTATCAATTTCAATGAGATTTTAGTGCGGCGCATATTCGAGGTGCAGCGCTTATTCAAAGATTTGTTTCAGTTTGTTTCAGCTATCACAAACGACACTGGAAAAACTGGTCCGCAAAAGCAAAAGAAGAAAAAGGACTGGCGCGATTTATCTATACAGTTGCTTTTTTACTTACTTTGGTGAAAACCCCGTGGTGGCATTCTTGCCAATACGCGAATCAAGAGCAGACATAGTCTGAAATAAAGCAGAACGAGTAAAAGTTACCTTCAATATCTAATTACAGTTAGTATAGATAAGTCGCACGGAGCCGAGTAAAATTAAGAATTAATTTCACGAGTGTTTTCAACTTTAGAAAAAAATCGAAAACACAAGTGATATTAATCTTAAATTGTACGAGGAACCAGGCGATTGTATGTTTATGAAATTGAGGGCAAAATTCATCAATCTCCGCGGTATCCAAGTGCTGCATAAACTCATCCCAAGTTTCTTTGAAAATTGCTGCAGATGTTATAAAATCTTTGCAATCTCTGAAAAACTTCGGAAAAAATTTGAAATTGTTTCTAAGGGATTTTTATGACTTTTAAAAAAAATTCGGAAAATCTTCGAAGGTAATCGGAAACATTCGGCAATCTTTGGAAAATGTTTCTAAGGAATTTTTGAGATTTTAAAGAAGTTTACCAGCAACCAATTAGCGCTAAGTTATTTTGCCTTGAATACAGGAAAAATGCCCCCGCTGTTATCCAATCAGCTCGAGTTAATTTTGCCCTCTATGTTATAAGAGAAGTAATACATACCTGAGATGTTGTAGGGACATTATTTGACGGTGCCACAGCCGAGGGTGCACTAATTGGCTGTTGAGGTTTCGCTGTCGGAGTGAAGGACGATGACTGACTGCTCGTGCTACCAAAAGGCACAGGAGTATCGCTAAAGATAAAAAGTGGACATAAACAACCACAACAATTTATTGTGACTAACCATTAGGCATGAGTGCCACGGGAGCAAATGACAAGAAGAAAAGTCAAACACAATTTACATTTACAAATGGTATAAATTTTTTAGTTTAAGAGTTTATACCAAAGATTTCGACAAACATCATGTTTTCATGCGACAATATTTGTCGAAAAAGTTTGTGTAACCTTAGCTTTTAACAGGAACATTTTATAACATTAAATTACTTATTTTGTGCTAACCATTTACTGGCAACTTGCTATGTTTAAATTTACCTTAACCATAGTTAGTAACTATGCGTTAAAAGTATTTATAACATTAAGGGCAAAAATGCTCTGATTTAACTGAATATCAACGGGGACATTTTTTTCTTAATACAGGGTAAAGATACTCGGCGTTGTTTGGGCGCTGGTGTATTCCGATATTTTCCGAAGATTTTCCAAAAAATCTTTAAAAAGCCTTACAAACGCTTTACAAATCGTTGTCGTTATCACAGTCATAGTTGCAATGTAGTCGAAGTTGTAATCATAGTCATAGTGCACTGTGTTAACTCTTTTTGCACTCTCTTTTACGAAAAACAACACTGCTCTCAACCAATCAGAATCGAGAAATTTTGCTAGGTATATTATTAAATAACAAGATAGTTTATTTTGGAGAACGGATGGAAGAGAATCTATTGACAAAAATTAACGGCTAACGGGTTACGAAATGTCAAGCGTAAACCAGTCTTGTCGGTCAAGGCGTTGGCCGAGTACTGTTTCTTGGGAAAAATCTCCTGTATTGTGTACTTGTAGTTTAGTAAACTACACGTATTTCTGGATACAAATAGAAGTAATACTACCTGAAGTCAAGCTGCGGTGTTAGGAGAAGCGGTGTTATCCTTCGCCTACCATCTTTCGTGCGTGTTTCGATCTGTTGTTCGCGAACACTCTGTAGCCAACATAGACTCAATGTTAGTAATTTTGTTTCCATTATAATAAACTATCTCATCAAGATCTAGTCATTTTGACACAATGCGTTGAACAAGACAATGACTCATGAACAATAACGAAGAGGATAGCGATTCAAAACATAAATTAAAGTGATGTACACTAACAACAATGACCGGTGATACAGTGATGGCGAAGATCACGAAAATTAAGAACAGTGATGTACCGTTGACAACGAGAGCTAATGTAAAGATTAGGGATGTAAGAATGATTGAATTGTTATGACAGCGATGACGGATGTTGGGATGATAAAAAACAATGATGATAGTGATGACGAATGTAGGGATGATTGAAAAGTGATGACAGCGATGACGAATGTTGAAATCATTAAAACCAATAATGATAGTGATGACGAATGTAGGGATGATTGAAAAGTGATGACAGCGATGATGAATGTTGGAATCATTAAAACCAATGATGATAGTGATGACGAATGTAGGGATGTTTGAACACAATATTGATAGTGATGATGTAGGGATGGTTGAATAGTGATGACAGTGATAACAGACGTTGGGATGATAAAAACAATGATAGTGATGACGAATGTAGGGATGATAGAAAACAATGATGATAGTGATGACGAATGTAGGGATGATAGAAAACAATGATGATAGTGATGACGAATGTAGGAATGTTTGAATACAAAATTGATAGTGGTGATGTAGGGATGGTTCAATAGTGACGACAGTGATGACGAATGTAGGGATGATAGAAAAATAATGATAGTGATGACGAATATAGGGATGATTCAAAAAATTTGATAGTGATAACGATTGTAGGGATGGTTGAAAACAATGATAGTAATGACGAATGTAGGGATGAAAAAAAGATGATAGTGATGACAAACTTAGGGATGATTACAAAATGGTGTTAGTGATGATGAAGGTAATGATGATCAATGATGACAGTAGAAATAATGGGTAATGTTTAAAAAGAACAATGCGATAAACAACGTTGATGATGAAAAAACCTTTATAATGCCACTGATGACGAATGTAGTTCTATTAATTTAGATAAACTGTGATGTTAGTGATGATGAAGGTAAAATAATGAAACTGACTTACTTTTCCAGGACTAAGTCCACTACAACTACCGCTCCTTGGACTGGTAAAGACTGAATCTCTACTTCCTTTGAACAAATAGGACAGAGCAAAGGAATGTGATGAAAAATGCTACTAAAAATGAACACTGGCTGCTAGATTTTTGTTACTTGTAGCCAGCTTGCTAATACAAGGTTGTTCGGGGTCCTTGCGACTGATCAACTAAGAATTACTGTTTCTAACAAAATTATAAACATTGTGATGAACGAAATAGAATGAAGCTGGTCTGCTTTCTTGGGCAACAAATCTGAAGAAAAATACAAGCAAACGTAGTACAGATTACACGTTCAAAACAAACATGGCTACTAAAGTTTGCGTTCAGATGACCTATATTTTGCCTGTGGTAGCGAGCTCGCTAGTTTTAAAAAAAGTTACTTGTAGACCAGCTTCTGATCATCCTTCTAAGCAGTGTCAATTTTGCAAAGTATTTAAAGGTTAAGAAGTTTTAGTGGATGTACCTCAACAAAGTATTGACCAAAATATCGAAAATCCTGCAACCCGACTTTCTAGCATTTTATTTATCTAATTACAAATTGGGTAACGGATCTGCAACAGTTTACTTGTTCAAGATTCTGTAGCCCAATTTAGTACATTGTTCAGTTTTTTTTCAAACCTTCACTCGAATCTTCATGAAAGCATGGTTCTTTACAAACTTCAATTTCTTTTAACTCTAACTTTAAACAAACTTTAAAATTAAAAAGCGTAACAGCATAAAGAAAACGATATTTTAATCAGGGTAGAAATTTGTTTTGGATATTAGATGATAAGTAACGTGATGTAAAATATCTTTTACATCCAAAAAACACTAAAACTCATACTTTTTAATTGTCGAACAGAAGATTATTTTTTAAAAAAGGGATCGATAAATAATTTATAATAAATTCAATTATTTGTTATTTATAACGCTACTGCTACAGAACACTTCTGCTCAAAGGTATTAAAAATTGCAAATAATTAAGTGACAAAAAAAAAATCAGCGAATTTATATGTATGCTGAGACATCATTTTGTTGGAAGTTATCATGATTTCAATTTTAGTTCTACCTATATCTGCAGTGAACCGAGGAAGTTTTTTAACTAATTACAAGCCAAGTCACAAATTTGAAGTTATCTTTAGCCAATAACACGCCGGGACAGAGAATGGAAATGACAAGGTGTTTCAGCAATTTGCCATTTACTGGAGCGCGATCGGTGAGTCTAGAATGATAAGAAATTTTTTGAGTCAAGTCGCACTTCACTAACTCATTAGCATTTTTTATATAACCTGTGAAGTAAAAAAGTTTGAGTCAAGGACCAGGTTTTAATTTGCAAGGGATTTTTTTCGCAGTTAGAACGATGAAAGCAAAACAGTAGAGTTGCTGCATAAGAGAAGAAAACCAATCGAAATTTACAGTTTCTATAGTAAACTAGTACAGCAAAAAGAAATACACCCCCTGGTATATACATGTTACTTTCTTATAGCTTACTTGTTTTAGATTTGAAACATTCACAAAAATGACTTCACAAAGGCCCATCTTTGACGGGTTATAAAATTTTAGAAACACATCCTATTTTTTCTAGGTCGCTTTAACAGACTTGGCTCGCGCAATGATAGATAGCATCAAGATGTTGAAGAAACAGCCAGTTTTAAGCTTTTCTGATAGTAAAAAAGGAATTTACTCCGCTCATTCCAGGATTTTAACGAGCCTCGACTGTTTTCCAGGCCAGAAATTTCCTTATTCAAGTTTCCTAGGTTTTCAAGATTCAAAACTCAAACTCAACTCAAAACTGAACATACCCGGTATAAATTGAGGTGATGTAACACTATTCTCCCTGTTTTCACTGGATATCAGCGGAGGCGGGGGCGCACTGGGTTTCTGAAGGTTGGCAAGGGTCTGTTGCTTCATTGCGTGTCTTTGTTGTATCTTCAACATATCCGGGTTTTCAATCAGAGAGCTTGTAATGGTGCATTTGCTGCTGCTAATACTGATACCGTATACCTGCTTGTGAAATCTCTCCTATGGAAAACAATAATCCAAGTAAATTGAAGATCTCGCACGCTTACCCACTTAAAGTGAAGTGCGATTTGACTAACTGTAGCAATTTTGTCATATGTAGTTTTTTCTAAAGCTCTATTAGCTTTTCAAACACTTTTATTCGAATATAAATGGTTAAAACTGCTTACCTGACTATTTAAAGTCCCCGAAACTTTGTGCATTCAGTATGATTAAAATTTCCAAAACATAGGACAACGATTTGAGACGTCGCATGGATTATACAGCGAGTTAGATTTTTTGCTCGAACACTGAGCCACCAGCCACAAAAACTTCGCCATTATCATATGCTGAATTTGACCGGGAAAGCGAGATTGATCTCCCACCTTTACAAACTTGTGACATCACATATATCTAATGAACTTGAAAAGTTTCGCAGCTTTGTTGCTAAAAAGGCATTTTGTGTTCGATAATTCTCTGCGAAATTGGTATTATGGAAATGACAAGTCAAACTTTAACTTTAGAGGTTTTAAACTAGTTTGAAGGTTTCACTTCAGTAGCACTTCAAGCTACGAAAAAGTAAAGAGAATCAACACGCAGCAAAAGAAATGTATTCTTTCTTCAGGTGTCACAACCGACGATCACACTAAATATGGCGACCTCTACATTTACCCATAATTCCTAGCGCATAAACGTCTAAAATTGCCCGTTAAAACACACTAAATATGGCGACCTCTACATTTACCCATAATTCCTAGCGCATAAACGTCTAAAATTGCCCGTTAAAACAAAGAAGAGGCATCTGTAAACCTCAAGTTTGACACACACAGTATTGTTAATACAAGGAAGAGTATTAGTAACCGTTACCTTCTCTGAGTTTCTTTCAGCAGTGTAAGGTTGGCAATGCATTGTGGTAAAATGCACAGGCGCCATCTTTTTCGAAATGATCGATTCTAATTTGCAAAGCGTTTGAGCGCCGCAACAATGATTTGTTGTCCAAGAGCTCAAACTATTAACATGTGTACGGAAGACCTTTACATTAAGAGATGACATACCATAACCAATCATTGACCAAACGCAAGTTTTTGATCAAATCAAAGTTTTACAAGACATTCTCTTTCAAAAACAACTGATTACAAAATTCTTGTACCCTGCTGAGTTACGCCAAATCTAAAATTTTTCGTGCAAGGCCTTGCTAAACCTGGATTTCCTAACTGGACCCCTTCACATAAGAACCTAGATTTGCTAACAAATTTACCGGGTCCTTACTTTGCACTCGATACCGTTTGTTAGTACCCTGTTTATTACGGTAGTCAAAGTATTCGAAAACTGCAAAAGAGAGCAGGCACGCTAGTTAGAATCTTAATCTTTCTGTAACTGGCAACACTGCACATCATAAAAGATGTCAGCCAGGAGAAAAAGCAAACAGCCATTGCTGGGCAGAGACGTTAATCTGCTAACCTTCTCCTCTTGGGACATCGCTTTCCCAAGTTCTTCTGGGGTAAAATCTGCATATGCCACTGTCCCATCCCAGGAGCAAACAAGAAGTTCAAAACCAGAAGAGCTCCTGAAATTGCAACGGATGAGAAGAATTGTCACGCTTAACTCATTTAAGATAATTTATGCTATTAACACATGTAGTCTATGCTATTAACACTGTCATTGTCGAGGTTATGAATATTAATGTCACAACCAAACAAAACTTCACAAGCACGACGAAAAACCCCAGGCGTCTCGGCATTTGATTATGTATGACACTTGCTGACCGACTTCGAGGTCTTTACTTGGAAATATCGGACCGAGGTCTTGATGTGCAAACCGAGCGTAGCGATTTTCATACTACAAGACTGGGGCCTTTTTGATGTCACTAGAAAAAATTTTGATCATAACAAAACGTTATTTACATACCGGTAGGCCTTGTAATATTTTGTTGTGTTACCGTAAAACGAATAGAGAGCAAGCAAACACGAACACAAATCCACGTTTTGGATAAAACGCCCCATGATTCATAACGAACATTCCGAAATACCGCTGGCAAAGTTACTCGAAGACGCAAGCTCAACCCCGTGAAGCAAGGCAGCTACAATCTGCTAACGGCTAACACGAAAAGCCCATGATACCATAGCTCCTTCATTTCGCACTGGCGCTCATGAATGAGTAAAGATTGAATTAATCATTAGTTAATACCACAACACTTGAAAGACGTTATTAATTACTTTTTTCAATAATGCACTTAAGTCAATTATTGACAATCAATGCAAGTTTATCCTTTTGTCAAAGAACCCCTGTAAGTATGAAATGATCCTCTACACTTCCAGCATAAGGTATAACAACAATTCTCTGTCCTACTCACCAAGATATATCCATGATAGAATGCTTAAACAAATCATGTGTAACAACCAGCGGTCTCTTTAGGGACGTCAGCTGAAATCAGTTAATCAATGAATTTATTTCGATCAATGAGTTTGTTTAGACACGTAACACCAAGGGCACATAAGTACTCGTTTAAAGTTGTGCGTGAATATCAATGGACTGGCCACAGCACCCAACTCTTGTCGATCAATGGGTCGGTTCTTTTAAGTCCCACGCTAGAAGACGAGAGATTAGAGCAACGATTTAACGTCCCTTGCCTTAGATAGTAAGGAGTTTAAGATTTAAGGACGGCAACATCGACGACGGCAGCCTACAAAACACGCTTCTTGCTTGCCTTTTTCGATCACGTATGGCTAGTTTGCTTTCTCTTTTGTCCGAAATATGCTTTGTGAGTCGAAAAGGACGTAAGTGATTTTTTTAAAGGTAGTAGAAGATTGACATAACTTTCTGTAGGTCGTAGTCGCAAAAACTTCAAAACTGAGCTTTCCACGTTGTTATTTTCAAGTCAACAACGTGCAGGTGGCCCGCACGGTGCATTCCAACGTGCAGCCATTGTCTTCACTATTGTTTCTGCCGTCGTCGTCGGCGTTGGCGTACTCGTATCTTAAACTACTTAGTGTTGCGAAATAAGGCCGCACAAATGTTCAACCCCAAGATAGGCCAATAATCAAGCCCAGGGCCTCACGCTTGGTTTATAAATAATTATTTTGCTGATCAGTTTCTGGGCATCAGAAAGATATGCTGTCCTTCGTTGCTTATAATTACTTTTTTTAGTCCAAGCCAGCTTAATAATCTAACTCAAGCTAACTTCTCCTTACAAAAACCACACAAAGTAAATCAATTTGTAAGGAGAAAACAACAATTGATCGAACATTTCAAACAATGATAGATAAAAAACAAGAACTCTCGTAAACTTGTAATATGACAAGCATCGGTTTTTGTTAGGAGAGTCGAAATAAATATTTATACTTACAATCAATCCATTTATCAAACACTTTATATGGCAATAGACACGCAACTCACCCAAACTGATAATGATCTATCTCGGCTTCCGATAGCGCAACACGAATATTGCTAAGAAAATAAAACGATTTTGTAACAACTGTTAGAAGATAAAATAAATGTAAATACTGTACATATTTTGGTAAAGTATTTTTGGTATTTCAACGAGGTTTGGGAAAAGATATTAAGGGTTCCTTAAACAAAGTTTTGTTGTTTTGTTTAAGACAAGTAAATCAAGGTCCTAAAACGGCATTATCTGACATGAAATATTGCTGCTTGTTAGGTCAACCCGAGTTCCGGTAACCTTCTAAACTTGGAGTGGCAGTATAAGGCGGGGGGGGG
>JAOBAT010138220.1:0-11779 GCA_026413305.1 Hydrozoanthus tunicans | reverse complement strand
CCCCCCCCCCCCACCACGGGACGTGTAAGAAGCGTGAGTTCAACTTTAATTTGCTTTCTCATCTTTTTGCTGTTTGCTTATTTGAATAACAAAGTCTTCAACACAGGAGTTTTGTCCTTTTATCGAAAAATGATGGAGTAAGCTACTGTAAGCCAAAACATATTTAGCTTCAACCTCAGCTTTGAACCGTTTCTTGTTGCTATGAATTTTTGACTTCTTCCAAAAAAGGTTAGGTCCTTTGAAAAGAGTTTGTTAGCGTATTCTTGCGTAATTTTTAAACCAACAGTTCTTGAACAACTACAATAACAACACTAACAACAATAATAGAGTTTACTTCACGCTGCCAAAGCTTTCATAACCCCGCATTGTGGAGTGCGGAATAGTTTTCTTTCAATCGAAAAAATCAAAGGATCAGGAAACGGCTGCCAAATTTTATTTTGCTTTGATAATAAATCACGAAATTAAACTCGATGAACAAAGGTGTTTGTTTCTGGACATTTAGAAAAACCAAATCTGTCAATTACTGTTGTGTGTAGAAAACAAAATGTCTCATTTTTCTGTAAATCAAGAACTTTTTCATTTACGCGTTTTTTTACCACCTTTTTAGCCACAAAAAATAGCGGTCGGCACCAATCAGTTGCAGTTCCCGTGTGACCATGCGGTAGAATCTTCAAAACATGTGTGTAAAGTCTCAGACAAAAATGTATAACTTTGTAGTGACAAGAATATTCGCTTTGATAAATTCCAAGTGGGATAATCCCAAAAGCCAGATCTTCTTAAAGCTCCCAACGCTTCTTTTTTCGGACAAGGAGTTAAATCCACTTTTCATGCGATTCAAACCCAGCGCAAACACGAGGACAGTGTTGCTGCCGATCAATGCGCATGTGCAATGCATCTATACATCTAAGCTGGCTGCGGGAATGCTTTTGATCGACCTTTCTACTTGGCTTTCTGTTCTATTAAGTCTAACATCTTCTGGGGGTGCTCAGAAAATTGACGAGCATTAACCGCTTTAAAGCCGCAAAAGACACGGATTTTTTTCTAAAACTAAGATATTTTACAGCCGCGGCCTTTTTTAAGTGCACGCTGTGCTTGATGATGTTCGCGTTGTTCGGCAGATTAAAACACAGTGCCCTTTGACACAAGGTTAATGAGAAAGAACACATAAAAAATAAAACTGACAGTTTGAATCAGTCGATCTATTTATAACTTAATACAGAAAACGGTCCACTCTTGGAGTTTGGTTATGGGGCAGTTAAGAAATACTGACCCATAACGAAACCTTTCCCGCAATTTGAAAAGCATTGATGTGAAGGCACATAAAAAAACTGCCAGCAGAAATAAAACTACAAAAGGTTCTTTTATCTTTCCTATTCGTGATTTTTAAAGCTAAGTAAAATATCGTAACTTTAGATTTAAAAAAAATTAGTCTGTGATCAAAAAATCCCGATTTCAAAGCTTACATAAACTTCGACAGAACGACGAATTAACTTGCACAAAACGACTAGGTTTTCAATAAAGCACGGATCACGACGTCTCTAACAACATGTTTGGATTTACACTTAAGAGCAAAAGCACGACATTACAATGGCTTTGCGATTTCCGGCTCTGCCATAGTGTTAACGTTCAAAAAAATTTAACACAAAACTCTCTGTCATACTTGCTGTGTAACTTTGGTTTTCGCTTATACTTGGTTGTCAGCGCCAGAGCTATAGTTTGTTTGTGCTGTTGTTGCTACAAACTAACTTTGTTGCCATAGTACACAACTAACATATTATAAACTTGATTATTGCAGTTACTCGGCCTTGTTTAGCTTCCCAGTAACCTTTACTTTTATTGTTTAATGTGTTTATGTATTTTCAGTTTAAATACTTGTTGAAAATGTTGAAAAAGTACATCCTTAGAGTGAATATTCATTGCGATGAAAAAAGGTCAGAAGTACACGAGCTGTTACACGCGACACATCAACATTTAACACTAACTTGACTTAGCCATAATAACCTATAAATATACGCATAGTCATGTAAAGTAGGCATTCACGGTAGCATAGTTGCAAAACTGCTCGCGTACAGAAATGACGAGTGAGCTAGAACAAAGACCAACACTGAAAACATGAAAATGTTGAGATGAAGAGCGCTGGGTATTCTCCTTTCAATCATGAAAGAATTCTGTTTTCTCCGACGAGGATCAGAATGTAGCTTTTGAAAGTCCTTCCAGTTATGACCTTGAATATAACATATTGACTATTGACAGGCTCGCTGGTGAAAATAAACACTCTCCGATCAAACAAAAAAAAACGAAAAAGTGCTTGTTCCGACCTCTTGTAGCTGAAATAGTCTGGAACTTGGGTCATGGCGACAACGCACTCTTCCACCAAAACAGCAAATGCTGAAAGCTAATATTGACTTACCTGAAACCAGGCACCTTTCCTTAGAGTATCCTCACCTAAATCAACGGAGCTAAAGCGAAACACTACTGCAGGGCCAAACCAAAAGTCCACAGAAGCTTAAACATTGTGGGAACACTTCCAGGTGGTAACTATACTGGCAGATATTCCGTCTAGACTTACCACACTTCCGGAGAGTTGCATTATTTAATTATGTGGCGCAGCGGCTGACGAAAGTGACAATTCTAGAGCAGCGGTGGGCGCGCTTTGTTGCCGTATAAGGAAAAAGCAAAAATTCCGTTAAAAGAGATGGAAAACAGAACTTGAGTTGTGCGGAGTCAAATATAGTTTGTTTACGAGTTATTTGAAGCGTAAACAAGCTGTACTTTTGATAAGAATTATGTAGTCTGGCGTGGAATTCTGTAAATAACGGACCGCAAATTTCAACATCTGCTACTCGACAACAACCGCACAACTTGCTTATCATAACAAGTACTACTTTCGGGAGCCTTGTTAGGAGTGGAGAATGGTTCAAACACAATTGTGAATGTCACAAAGTCTCGAAACGTCGACGTCTTGCTTTTATTTTACTTTGAATTTCGTGTTAGGGTTTTTGAAAAGGTTAAGTGCCAATGGGCCGGCACTTATCTCCGGCTTCCGTAGTGTCAATCAGAAACTACAACCCAACGTAGGGCGGATGTTAACGGACTTTTCCCAGGCCTTGGACTCAATCAACAATATCGTATGACAATAACAATAAAAAAGAAAATAATTTTGAGGAAACACACATTATTTTTCAGTTTTGCAAACATTTTGCGACACTTGTCTTTTTCAGTGGTGCTAAAAATGAGTATAACAAGAAAATATACAGAATATAATTACAATTACAGTAGTGACTTGAATGATCAAAGACAAATAAAAAAATTACAAGCTAGATAGTTTATAAATTTTATGCTTCTTCAGTATACTCACTTTTTTGGACCACTGAAAATGACACTCTAGAAGTGTTGGACGAAGTTTGGAAAACTGAAAAATGTTGTGTATTTTCTTAAAACTATTTGTTCTGCTGTTTTCAAGAACAAAAAAGAAAACGATATTAACAATAGCGAATGGGTAGTATAAGGGGGTTTATGGATAGTGTATTTGGGCGTATATTGGTAGTATACTTGGAGGTATATGGGTTGTATAAGGGGGTATATGGGAAGTATAGGGGGTATATGGATAGTGTATTTGGGCGTATATTGGTAGTATAGGGGGTATATGGGAAGTATAAGGGCGTACATTGGTAGTATAAGGGGGTATATGGGAAGTATAAGGGGGTATATGAGAAGTATAGGGGGGTATATGGGAAGTATAAGGGAGGGTTTATGGGTAGTGTAAGGGGGTATATGGGTTGTATAAGGGGTATATGAATATGGGCGGTATAAGGGTATATATGGACAGTATATTTGGGGCGATATTGGTAGTTTAAGGGATTATATGGGTTGTATAAGGGGGTATATGGGTAGTATAAGGGGGTATAGTTTATTGGTAGTATAAAGGGTTATAATATGGGTAGTATATTTGGGCTTATTTCGGGGTATACGGGTAGTATATTTGGGGGTACATGGGTTGTATAAGGAGGTATATAGGTAGTATAAGGGGTAGAAACTAGGGGTAGTATTAGTGGCAGATGGATAGAATTTGGGGGTATATGGGTTGTGAGGCTGAAACGGGAGAGGTTTGTGGGGGTAGAATGTAAAATTTAGAGCTAACCTCGAAAGATCCAAACGCACTGTTCCTGTAATTTTCCTCAACATGTTTATTACCCGGGCGTGACTCATACCGCGCACATCTTCACCGTTCACCTAAAAGATAACACCGGACTGACCGTAAATAACACGCGAGACAGGACTTGAAATCTTTGTATTAAAAGTAAAACAGAAAATTCTAGTCCTAGTAGGCTTTGAAAGCAACTAACCAAATAGAGGTAAAACTTGGGGAACATTACACGTGGATCGCAACTGGCAACGCTCGAGCATTATACTCTTTCCTAATTTAAGGTTATTAAAACACACACTAGATAAGCGAGTCCCACTCTCCTCCCGTATATATTTAGCAAAGCTTAAACCAGAGGAACGGTGAAACAGAAGCATACAACATCTTCAAGAGCTAACAACTGATTCTGATTAGGTCTCAACGCAATACCGTGCAGCTCAGTGGGTTGAGCATCCAATGGGTAATCAAAGGGTTGCGGGTTGAGTCAGAAACCCACGTGAGTCCCTCTGATAACCGATCAGATAATCTACTTACTGAGCTACAGCGACTCACGTGCAGTGGGAGCCGAGTCACTGACGAGAACCAAATCCATGATCCCCTGATTACCGATCAGATGCTCTAATCAAAGGATTATGGGTTCGATTCCTGTCAGTGACTCAAATACCCATGCGAGTTTCTATAGCTCAGTTGGTGACAACTTGAACGGTAATCAGAGGGTTGCGGGTTTGATTCCCGTCAGTGACTCAGATACCCATGTGAGTCACTGTAGCTCAGTTGGCGAGAATTTGATCGGTAATCAGAGGGTTGCGGGTTTGATTCCCGTCAGTGACTCAGCTCCCCATGTGAGTCCCTGTAGCTCAGTGGGTAGAGTATCTGACCGGTAATCAGAGGATCATGGGTTTAATTATTGTCAGTGACTCGGCTCTCCTTGTGAGTCACTGAAGCTCAGTGGGTATGGCATTCGACTGGTTATCTGAGGAGAATGGGTTTGACTTCCCTTAGTGACTCGGGTCCGAATGCGAGTCCCTAAAATTAGAACATTTGATCTGATCGGTAATCAGATTGTCCCCAGTGACTCTGCTTCTCTTGAACATTTTAACCTGGGTAGCATTCCCCTTTCCACTCCAAGAACCGATTTCTCTTCTATACTTTTACGCAAAGGTTTTCAACAAGAAACGCTTTACAAACCTTTAGCAGTTGATCCCCGATCTTCATCCGGCCATCTTTCTCGGCCACGCTACCGGGACTTACTGTCTTTATGAATATTCCCTGTGCCTGCATGAGAGAATTGTCAAATGGAATTTCGCGTTCATGCATATTCAGTCAAGTGCTCTCTCAGTATTCACGTTAACTAAATAATAAAAGTGGTATTGTTTCTGACGTATATAACCGTATGTAAATGTTTAAATGGCGATCAGTCATTGCGATGATTTAAAAATTCTAAAACTTTGTATCCGATCTGATAAAATAATGATAAATTTGCTTTTCGTTATACATCGTTAAAAAAAACTATAACCATGTGCATCAAAATCGTAGCTACAGTTAATACACTATTAATTGCAATAACATGTAATAATAGTAATCACAAAATATAGTAATGATGCTGCTAATAGTAAAGAGAATAAGACTAATAATCAAAACAACAAAAATTAGCACTGGTCGATGTTGTTTATCCTTTGATGTTTATCAAGAACATCCAAGTTCTCGTGCAATGGTAAGATTTTCTCAATATATTGTATTATAAGATCGCAGTTTTGTTAATCTGTCAGCCAGTCGTCTTATCCTTATGTGGTTTGTCAAATTAGTTTTTCTGTTGTTCCTTCTCCACTCTCAGTGAGAAAACTTATTCCAGCTCAAAGCTAACTTCTCAGTTTATTCAGAACTACTGAAGAAAAGATCTTTCCGATTTAACCTTCATCAAAAGAGAAACATAAACAGCCGCAATTTCAGTTTTGGTACAATGTTAAAGCTATCAGTTTTCATAAACAAAATAAATCAACCTATTTTGCACAGATACTAAAAAAAATCCAACTTTAACAACGCACAGTTAGCAAAACTTACCTCTGGCGTATTGGCAGTTGCAGCTACTAGACTGAAGCCGAAACCACGCTCGCCCTTTTTCAGTTCCACAGCAAAAACATTTTCCTACAAGATATAAAAAGGATAATTAACACTTTGTCGTTTGTCTCTGACTTTACTGACTCCATGTTAAACAATCAAACTACAACTACGAGTACTATTTACGCTGCAGCTCCTACTTCTACAAACAACCAATAGCAACAAAACTATAACAAAATAGCTAGATCAGTTTTGCTATCGCCATCATTTCTGTTGTTGCGCGCTATTAGTACGTGTATAAAGAAGTAAGAAAATAAGGCCGAGTACGGGACAGAAAGCGCTGTGATTGCGGACAACTGTTTAGGCCTTATTTTGCCTTGTAAGCACGGCAAACAAACAAGTTCAAATTCTCACAGAATACAAACAAAATTGTAAGCGTTGTGATTGTGGGATCTGGCTGATGACGTAAAACCTGAAGTGTTTTACATCTATGATAGTAATGAAAGAGCCAGTAAAAGGGTACTAAGGCCTCACGGGTCAGAAGGAACTGCGCATGTACTGGGATTTTTCTCTAAGGGCGATCATATACATAACAGTATAAAAGTGTAGAGTACAAACTGTTCATTTAAACTTTTTTTAACTTTAAGAAAAGGAATTCCAAATTTTCGAACCCTGTACTGTGTTTCCCTGAAGAAAAACCACAGTACAGGGTTCGGAAATATGGAACTCCTTTTTTCATAAGTTTAAAAAAAATCTTAATAGATCAGTTTGTACACTGCACATTTTGTACTATCCTGTACTGGGATATTTTATAGTTTTGTCATTCCAAACCTTTGGTTTCCCCGTGTGCTCTTGGTCACCTTCAGTCTCGCTGTCACTGTCACCGCTGAACCCATGGTTCTCCATGCCCCCACCGGAGAAGCCTGGGGCCGACACCTGAGATGGGTCACTGGCAGTGTACTTGGATTCCACTATTCTGATCTTCCTCTGTACCAAGAGGCGTACCACTGGACGAGCAGCATCCAGACACTGTCTGGCAGCCAGGAACCCAGTACCGTGGACCTTCTGACCGTTTATCTGCAACACAAATAAGATTGCAGTATAATCAACACTTAGTTGATTAATTTTTCTATCTCATACCCAACAAGCGCGAATGGAATAATTGTTCTTATCAAATTACTTGATTTTCCCCAACTTTTCTGTACTCTTTCTCTCAACTACGTTTAGGGGAGTTGAGTTTATTGAGGAAGACTCTTCTCACAACTTTTCGCCACTGAAAATTTTCACTTACAAAGAGATGAGGCTATACAAAAACATTGGTGTTTGACTCTCGAAAAATCTAAGCCAGCATCAATTGGCCTTTTGCAACTAAGGGCACCGTGACCACAGCTACCTTAATTCAATCGATATGACAAAATGGTATCAAGAAATGGAAAACGCAGATTGCATTGGTAAAATGGCAAAGCTTGCCATCAAGTATGTAAGAGAAATGGAGAGCAACAGAAGGTGGGGGTTTCCCCTCAGGATTTGTACGGCTGGTGTGCAAGCCTTGCTTAAAACTACGTCTTCTAAAGTAGGTGTGGTCACGTTACCTATAACTGCAAAAGGCCTGTTGTTGGTATGGAAAGAGTAAGTGAAAGCCCCACCCATTATGCCACTATTTACCAAAGACAAAAAATGCAAAAGAACTAAGAAAATAGCAAGCAAACCAGTATTAAATAAAATTGATTAAGATCTGATCAGCTTTATCCCAACGTTTATAATCTAAACAAAGCAAACAAACCTCCAGAATCAAGTCTCCATTCTTTAAATTGCCTTCCACGGCCGCAGGCTCACCAGGAACTACATCATCGACATAGATTCCACCATCTTCACTACTTTCTTTGATTATCAAACCGATTCGGCCTCGGGATGTTCGAGTCAGGTTCACAGTTTCAACAACACCTGACTGGCCATAACTAACAACCTGCATGAAATATTCATTATTATCTTTTTTAACCTCAGATGACTCTATATAGAAGTTTGCAACTTGTTTGTAAAGCTAGAAAGTTAGATTGGTGGCTGTATAAGAGTTGAAATACTACTAAAAGTCGCCAAAGGCTCCTACCGTTTCAGGTCTCCTCAACACGACTAGTTTGACCTTTCTGTCGGTGGCTCTTAGCATATTCACAGCATCCATGTGTTTTAACCCAGTAATATCCACATGGTCCACCTGACAGAAACAAGAAACAATCAAGTCTCAGTGCCAGCTCTTTTCCCTTCAAACAATTACTTTACTAGGGGCAACAAACAAACCTAGTTACAAAGTAAAGAAAGGCTCATTATGTTGGGTGCGCTGACAGCATTTAATGATGGAGTAGCTTGGATTTCGAGAGTACGGTCCTTGGATCGATCATCTATTTCTAGCTGCGACTATACGAACTATCTCTGGGACAGATTCAATGCCTTTGTTTTAACGCTAGCGGGTATATAGTGTAATGGAAAAGTGCGAGTCCCAAGGCCCCTTTTTATTGAACATGGGAGATATCATTAGTAAACGTCCTAGTACACATAATCAACTTTATTCGAAAAAAGCTCAGTTGACGACAAGAAAGGTAACGGCCAGGACAGTTAAATACAATACAAAGAGTACGCTAAGAAAAAAATAAAGGAGAGACGTACACGTCTTCAGCGGGAGCTATGGATAAAATTTTGGTGAATAGTGCGGGAGTTGATATAAATAGTTAAATGAAAAGAATATTGAGTACAATCCCAAAACCGTCCCTCTTAACCAGGCACAACTTCAGCTTTTGACGGTTTGATGGTTCTTTATCAAACATTAACCTCAAAACACAATAATTTTCAAACTTCTCTAACAACTCCAAAATTCTAGTTTCTCCTTAAAACTACCATTATAATTTCTCCCTAAAAATTAAAAATGCACAAAAAAATCTTAAAATACTTAAGACGCTGCCTTTTCATTCAGCCAGTATGATCGGGTTTCCAAATTTCAAACTATGGACGGAGACTTCTAAAACATCATCCAAAATCACAACAAAGCGTGCTTTATCCAAAGCTCCCACTTTATAGTCAAGTTGGAGTTCATGCGGTAACTTGGGTACCAAAGATTTTACATTTTCATGGCCTGAGAAAAAAAATGAAGGTAAGGGGGAAGATATAACTAGTGGTACGAACAGAGCAACGAGCTTAATAAGGTTTTCATTGTATGGTGAAAGAAACCCTTACGGTGATTTACGGACCTCAAACTTACCAACTACTCAATTTTATAATAAAGTTTTGAAAACTATGGCTTTCTCTTCCACTTTCCCCGTACAAGTTTCGCTAGGCACTGCGGTTGATCGTACGGCTGCCACCTTTTTTGGTGCAATAAACGTTAACACTATAAAGGTGTATATCGCTACACAGCTGTTATTCTGGTACCCTCTTTTCAGAAAAGGTTAATTTTTACCTTTATAATCTGGTCTCCTTTTCTTAAGCGCCCGTCAGACTTGGCTGGGTCACCTATGACATCCCTTACAAAGCATCCACCAGTGGTGTCCGCCCCTCCTGCTAACGTGAAGCCCAGACCGCCTGAGCCTTTAACCAGTTCTATTTCGATCAGCTGAAAAAAATTGTCCATACATTAGGTCTTTTTCATACTCTCTATTAGCTTTTTCATGTAGCAGGCGCTAGGCTAGTAAGATCTACTACTAGCTAATTAGCCAGTTAAACAGGATATACAGAACTCTTTTTAAAGGAATCCTCCTCTATTTAACATTGTTAGGCTCAAATGAAAATTTTAATAAGTCTATGTCAGGAGCAAAAATTTGAAAATTATGCGCATGTAATTAATGTCAAGCAATTTATTTTGATCAGTTTCACGATTGGAATTTCCCGGGCGCCGCCATTTTGAATTGACGTAACTTATTTGCAGTGCCAGACCCCCTCCCGGTCATTGCTACTGTAATCATCGATTGTGGAGACTGGCACTGCAGCAAAGTTACGTCACAATTCAAAATGGCGGCGCCCAGGAAATCCACACTGTAAACTGACCAAAACAAATAGCTTGGCGTTAGTTACATGCCCAGAGCTACTGACTTTATAATGTTCCATCTGAGACCAAGATACATACATACATACATACTTTATTTCCACATCCCACAAGGGCTTTTCAGTGGAAATGCCACAAGAATAAACCCGACTACAGTTAGGAATCCCAACTGATTGGAGGCAGACCAGTCAGTTATTTACAAGCGTGGTGGATTTGACTCTGGGATCACCGAAGCCAAACCCTGTCAGTGGTCAGAGTGGGGTTTGAACCCGGGACAACCGCATGCAAATCCGGCTCCCTAACCACTGAGCCACGCTGCTTGATATACAGTGGAAGATCCCCTTAAGCTAGCTATGCTAAATTCGATTTCCGGTATAAAAGTCTTAGAGCAAGTAATTATAAACAAACAAACAAAGTGACATAAGCCATAACGTCAATGAAATAACACACGTTAAGTAAATTTACATCGGGGGTGGAAGCGGAGTCTTTTCAGTATGATAATTCGTAATTCCCAGATATTTTTCGACCAATGATTCATGATTCATTTATAGAATTTCTTCATGATTCATGAGAAAAAAATTCAAGATTCATGTTTCATTTATTTTTTGTCCTTGATTCATGATTCACAGCCTGCGAGATGATGTGATTCATGATTCCTTCACTTTTTTTAGTCGTGATTCATGATTCAAGATTCCGCTTCCACCCTCGAATCTACAGTTCGATCAAACCTATAGAACTTCACAAGGTATACTACAACATACCAAAGTTTGGTGTTCGACAAGTCTAATTCTAGCAAGTAAATTAATATCTAAAGTACCATTGGGACGAGAATTGACAAAACACGTTAAATTATAAAGATGAAAGTCGAAATTTTCCCAAAATGACTGCATAAAATGTATGAACCATGGTTGGGAGAATTTAACAAATGTGTTTTGGTATTGGATTTGGATTGATTTCTTCTTTTTCCACCCACCTTCTTTTAATTTCTCAAATATTCGGTAATTGTTACTCAAAAATTTTTAGCGAAACATTCTCAAACTAGCTCACCTCCTCGGCTGTGGTTAAACTTGGGTTCGTTTCAGTTTCTGCTGTGGTAGACCGCTGAATACTTGAGGGCTCATCAAGTGGGGGTTCGTCTTCGTCAAGCGATGAGTCTGACGATCGCTCGCTATTCGTATCTATATTCACTTTGCTGTCTAGTAATTTTGGTTCATCGACGGGGATTTCCTGGGTTTCCTGGATTTCCTCTGAGTCAGCCTCTTGTTTACTGCTCGCTTCATGGCCATCTACCTCATCTTCATTTGTATTTGCAGTGGAACCTGCCGGTGGCAATGATAAACACAAAATTTGACCGCCGCCTGGTTAGCCTAGTTGGTAAGGTGCCAGTCTTTCGTGCGGGAGGGCCGGGTTCGATTCCCGGTGCCAGACTTTCACTCAGGGTCTTAAAATAACTGAGGAGAAGGTGCCGCATTTGCCCTAACATCTGCAAACGGTTAGGCCTTCGCGTCTTCTCGGATAAGGACGTTAAACCGTAGGCCCAGTCTCTC
>JAOBAT010138209.1:0-11780 GCA_026413305.1 Hydrozoanthus tunicans | reverse complement strand
TTGATATGGGTGGCTGATACGCTCTGTATTTCACCGATCTACTATGTAAATATCGAGCTAAGTATGTGATAAACAAAAATATTAGTCGTCGATTATTAATAAACATGACTGTTTCGGCTCAATAGAACTGGATGAAACAGCGGGAACAGAAACTAAACAAAACATTGTGCATCTACTGTGCTTTACTCTCCAGGCAACTTATCACGTATAGAGGTTGTTCTTTGTTCCTTCTTCTTGTGGCCTGTATATATATATACAGTGTACTCGTGAGTCGAAAATGAACAGTCATATGGTCTAATGGTAAACTGTTAGGGTCACGAAATGCCAAGACACTAGCTTCCACCGGACAAAAACAAAGCAAATGGTTTTCTTGTTTAATACAGGCCTTTCATGAACTTAATGTTCTTTTTATCCAAAATGACGGTGTTTATAACTCTTGACTTATGAGCGCCGTCAGAAACACGAGGCAAGTTTTTTGTTGTTTGCAAATGCCGGGGGACCGGGACACTGCTAACTTCCGAATTTCCGGCCCCCTGGGATATATTTTCTATCAAATGCCGGGGGGGGGGGAGAAATTCGCACATTAGTTATTATGACTCGTGCAGACCCAACAAGTTTTTTTCAGCAAGACAGAACTTAATTTAAGCCCATTTTTCGCAAAAAAACTTCTAAAATTGGGTTAGACTACTGTTGCACTAAACCCCTCATTGCAGTGCTCGGTGAACATCGTGAAAAGTTATAAGTAAGTATCGTTTGTAAGGGCCCACATAAAAGCTAAACTTTGTTTTTTTTATGTATTGAGTTGTTCGTTTATTAACCGATACAGCCTACCATCGGACGTTGTAGTGAAAGAAGACTGCTCGACGAGGCCGGGGGATCGAACCCAGGCCCTCGCGCTTGGGAGTCACGGTTACCGACTGAGCCAAGCACGCGCGCATGCGCACACACACGCAAAATCGTACCCACCAACGTTTCCTAATCCGTATCAAAAACGAAATATTTTAATAATAACTTTGAAGTGGGGGAACGTGTTCCCATAGAAACAAAGTTTTTGGAGCCTTCGTTATTTTTAGAGTTGAATTTATTTTCTTGTTAATGCTTACACGTACACGGGAAATTACGTAAACAAGAAAAACAATTTTCATGTCCTTTGTACTCAGACATTGCGATAAATGTTTTTCCAAGAAAATTGAAAAATGTTTTGATGAAATAAAAGTAGGAGCTTTATGATATTATATGACGTCAGTTGGTTATTAAAAATATTTAGATCTTAGTCATTAATGGCGGCTATTTTAAAACTCTTTTATTTGAATTCAGTATGACGTCAGTTGACTATCACATCATATGACGTCAGTTGATTATCAAAATAATATAAATCTTAGTCATTAAGGTCATTCCATCGAAATAGAACCTGTACCTAGATTTTTGTCAAATTTTCCTCATTTGTCAATCATTATATGCAAACTGCAAAAATGGAGTAAAAAAGGGGTGTGTCGGGGTTAACTTTTGAGATATGATTGATACAAATACTCCCTCCAGGGCTATTTTTCTGTTGTTGTAAGCTTGAAGTTTAAACTATAAATTTCTTATGTGGCCAACCAAGATAACATCGAGGAGTGTAAGCGAAACAAAGGAAGATAACTTAAAGAGTTCTGGATTAGGAGAATAATTTTCTCGTGATTTTTAAGCAAAAACATTTTTGGTAAGGAGGCATTTTTGTGTGCTTTTGTTGTTACTATATTTCAATACCTCAAAAAAAACCGAGTGTATTTTTCTCTATGTTTTTTATATTCATCCACACTTGCAACACTTAGATTTTTCCTATTCTTTCTCTTCAGAGAGTTGCGTGTTGAAATTTGACTGATTGACGAAAAAATATTGTGAGCTACCCGTGCTTGTTTAGGAGAAACTCTAGGAATACGGGCAAAACATGTGCTTTTTTACCCCATTTCCGAGGAGAGACTGGAACCGAGTGAAACAAAAAGCCCCATATATTATGAAGAAAACAACTTTTTTTGCATTATTTTTTCTGATATGTCTTCGAGAGCTCAACATTCACTGGAATATGAAAAAAATGTGTAAACATTTTAAAATTTCTTATATGCGCAGTAAAGATGTGCAATGCAAAACTGGGGAATTACCTTAATAGCGGCTATTATATTTTAAAACTCTTTTATTTTGCATTTAAATAAGCCCTACTACTCTCGTTTTGGGTAACATTTCTCTTGTAAGTTTAACTCAAGGACGAGGCTAGTAAGGCCGCCATTTTGAATTAGGTCTGTACGAAGCTGCATAATTTTAAAATGAGCTAGATCAACATCTCACAAACACAAGCGCACGTTGGGATAAAATGAAATTTTCATCAAAGAGAGTAACATTAGTGGATTCCATTCCCGCCTCACTGCGTTCCTAGATCCTCTGTTTAAGTTTCATGCGTTTTACATTTTACCCCGACTCGCACATGTATTTCTGAAACTCTGAACTGGCTTATTCTACCGCCTTCCTAGTTTTCTAAAACAAAACATTGTGAGCGCCTTCCGCCACCCCACCGCCCCGCCCATAGACCTACTCTGGCCGGGTCCTTGAGCGGCCTTAAATCGCGCTAAGTCGCAGTTATTTTTTTACCCAGTTTTTCCTTAAATCGCACCAAGTTGCAGCCGTTTTTTCACTCCATTTTCCCTTTAATCGCCTTAAGTCGCGGTCAGTTTTTTCTTTATCGAATTCCCTTGAATCGCCTTAAGTCACAATAAGTTGCTGTTAATCACAGCGACTTAAAGATCCGGAGTAGGCCTCGCCCATTCATCTCCCTTGTGCGACAAAAAAAGCCCACTTTGTTATCAAAAAACTGTTTGAGATTGAAGATTGAAATATGTTATATCTGAATACGTAACAGTGTCCTCCGCCTCGGCCAATCTATAATGGCTAATACAACAATTAAAGAGCATTTGACACGAAATCAGGGTTTTAGTTTTCAAAACGTATACTATAAAATACATTTGTTTGCAAAGTTTGAGAAACGTACAATGTAAGTACGCCAAGGTACGGCGTGTAGAATTTTAAATTTTTCCCGCTAAAAGTTTCCCCTTCAAAAGACCAACAGTGGGACGTAACAGGTCACGTGCGGGAACAATTCAAAATTCTACACGCCGTATCTTGGCGTACTTTCATCGTATGTCTTTCAAACTTGGCAAACCAATGTTTTTTATAGTTTACTTTTTGAAAATTGAAAAATTGATTTCGTGTCATATTCTCATTAAGCGGCTATGTGTAGAATAAGCCATCCGTTAGAGCGAAGCTACTACAATTGTGGGAGATATCTTTGAAGTAGCTGTAGGACCTTTCGATTTGTGTTTTACCTTAAAAGACAAACCCTTAATAACTTTTTTTGAAAACTTTCTCGTTTGTTTTCCGATGGTTGAGTTGTTGAAGCGTTTTTTGGAGTCTTTTCGCTTTTTGTTGATTCGTTTAATGGCAGACTGGCGTTCAAGTTTTGGCTTTCTGTGTTGTTGTCCGTTCACAAAAGAGCCATATTCTTTTGACTTGAAGGACCGTTTCTTCTCGCGAATAATGGCAAACGCGGCCTTATTCGGCGATGTATTATCCGTTTTTAAAAAATCGTTGTTGAGCTGTGCGCCTTTGGAGCCGTTCGCAATAGCTAAAGCGGCTACAGAGCCTCTCAAAAGCTCCTGATAAACTTTTTCTTCATCAGCAATGTTAGTTAAGACAACCGAGTTTTCTAGAAAGTGCGCACTTCGGAGTCGTTTCCCAAACCTATCACTGCCCGTGTCAACATCGCCTAACTCGTATGGAGTTTTTTCCCTTTTAAGGCTGTTTTTTTCGAGGGAACATTGACAGTTGCTTTTGTTGCTTTTAAAATCCTTTTGCTTTTCTCTTTGCTCATTATCCAAAAAACAGGGAGAAAAACGAACAATACACTTTTCGTTTTCAATGAAATCTGACTTTACGGTAATGGTTTTTACGCCCAAAGAGTCCGTTTTTGTAAGAGGCAAAGTGTTTAGGTTGCAATTGTTGACAACATCACAAAATTGTCGACCATTCTCTTGTTTTGACAATATTTCAGTTGCCACGCGTGAGTCGCAAGTAACGTTGTTTGCATCATCCAAATAAAACTGCTGATAACTGTCATCATCTACCGCAGATCTTCCCTCCAATCTGTTGATAGGAAACAAATCAATGCCGTTACTACTGTTGATGGAGTCTTCATACCAAAGCCGTGTGTGTGTCTGTCCAGCCCTCAATCTCCCAGTGTGTCTGTCTGACTGTCGATTGTCCATCTCCCCGCTACAGCCCTGCTGCGCATGCCCAAACCTTTCAGTCCAACCTTCAAACCCATAGTTGTAAAAAATCTCCGAGTTGTTGGGAAAGGACGGACAAAAAGTTGCGCCATCATTGTAATCTGCAGGATTCTAATTATGATAACGATAAATAATAAAGATGATAAAAAAGTGATAACAGAATACTACTGTTGGTTTTTTTTATAAAAAATTATTTTCCATTGAATCGAAAAACTTCTTTTTAGACTAGATTGATTGACCTCGATTTTCAAGCACAAATTAATGATTATGATATATGTATTTCAAAATGGTTTTAGAAGTAACTTATCTTTAAACAAGCCATGTTTAGCATATAATCCAGAATATCACAAATATCAGTCACGTCACAGCACGCGAGAGCAGTCGAAAGGAAAATAAAACGTCAAAATCTGCCATCCTTTTTATTGGCTTAAAAACGAAAGTTTAGTAAATGCAAAAGAACTTCTTTTTCCTTTTTTTGATTAGACCTTGGCTAAATAGTTTTTATCATAAAATAAAGGAAATAAAACGTGTGTTCTGATTGGCTGTGGTGACGTGCTTTAAATATGGACAGTATAAATCAAGTCGCTACCTATCACGAATAATGCAATCCGATTGGTTTACTAGTCGCTGTCTGTCACGTGATAGATATGGTATAACAATTTCAAAGGTAAGAAAACCAAAACATGTTTGACTCGAAGCATCAATTTAACACATTTCACTCGAAACACTGCCGGGCAGATTTGCACATGCGAAAGCTGTTTGGAGAAAAATCATCTTTAGAAATTTATTACGATTTATTGTGGTTTCGTTATTTTGAACTAAGACAAGTAGAATACTCGCTTTTAATTTCTATCGGCTGAATACATTTCAAGATTCAACTCGACACATTTCACTCCGACAGGCTTCTGAGCGGATCTACATGCGAAAACTGTTTCCACCAAAATTATTTTAAGAAAATAGAAATTGTTAATTAATATTATCTGGAGACTTCAACTAAAACGATCAGAATACTCGCTCTTAATTTCTATCGGCTGGATATGTTTGAGACGATAGTTTAAAAACACAAATCACTCGACAGATAGCCGTGGCCCCGCGAGCACACCTACACTCCTTGTATTAACATTAACTGTTTGAGAAATTAAAACTTTTTTGTTATAAAGTATTGTAGTTCTGTTGTTTATTGTCAAAGGGATTTATACTACAACAATTAGAATACTCGCTTTTAATTTCTATCGGTTATTGATAGAAGCTGATAGAAACTGCGAGATCGTATTCTATTAAACAGAGTACGTCTGCATACTTCATCGCGGCGACTTATCGGCTGTTTGTGTGCCTTGTTTTATAAAGGAAATACAAAACTCGGTTACTTGCTCTGTTCATTGTTACAAACACTTATGAACTTTGAGTTCACTCAAGAAGTGCGAGAAAAACTCCCCTGCGGCTCGTTTTTCTTCGCACTTGTTTCGTGAACTAAAAAGTTTAGACGTGTTTTTATAACTGAACAGAACGCGCGCGCTCGTTTATATTTCTATATTGTTGAGGTCTAATATCACGTCTATAAAGAAAAACATATTTAATAACAGAAATCACAACCTTCCCATATCCAATATCGCGGATACGAACAAAAGCCATTCTTTTACACTGGGATCTAATTGTGTGAATTTCAGTGCACGATCAAGGTCCTTTCAATTTAGTCATCATTGATTATCAACGGTTGAATAGTTTTCAAGAACCTGAAGAAAGTGCTGTAGTTACACTGAGAACTGGCGTAACTTCTATGAGATTATTAAAAAAGTCTAAAAGCCAAATATGGCTTGTTACATAAAGAACGCCTTAATGTTTCAGCAGTGACAAAATACTGAAGAAAATATTCATCAATATATCATGTAAGCTATTGCAAAACTTTTTTTAAAGATCCCTTAGGGGAGAAAATAAGGCAGAGGGTTCGGTGTAACATTTTGTTATTATTATTATTATTATTATCATTATTATTATTATTATTTTTTTTTTTTGTCTTATTATATTTGTCTTATTGTTGTTTTTGTCATTATTATATATGTATTATTAGACATTTAGGAACCAACTGACATTAAAGTCTCGATGCAGGAAATTAAAACGCATGCATATGCCAAAAGTTTATACGTCTCAAGAACACTTTATATTTATGGTTGCATGTAGGCATTATTAATTGCAGCTTAGATTGTTTTGAGTTTTAACCGCGAAACCAACTTCTTCAGTTTCTATGCTTGTAAAACTAAAACAAAAATTGTCAGTTGTAGCAACAATTCCTAGATATTTCTGGTCGGTAATGTTTGTTCTGCGTTCAAACTGCTGATTCTTGAAAAAAGTACGCAGCTGAACATTCTGCGATCAATATAATGAAGATATAACTCGAACTTTGAAGACAGGTTTAGGGTTGACATCACAGACTTAATTTCATTAACAAATGAGTAAAATTTCTCACCTTGGGCATAGGAATAATGTGAGCGTTTTTCTTTCCAGATCTGTTGAGGTACTTTTCGCTTCCAAAGTCTTCTTTCCTTGGCGGTCCCAAATTTCTTTCCAAGCTTTTCCTTGAAGATTCTTCCAACATTTGTAAAAACTCAATCACTTGTCCTTCTTCTTCTAACGTTTGTAAAACTTCCATCTTGTTGTTACCAGTTTGTTGATCAGGGACGTGTTGGTTGGCAGTTTTCTTATCTTCCTTCCGATCACACCATTTGAACAAGCAATAACAAAGAATAAAGACAAGCGACAAAAACCCGACAATACCCAGAACAATCCAAAGAATTAACAGAGGGTCTTTCAAGGCTTCCTCGTTTTTGCCTTGCAGGCCAGTTTCGTTTTTTGTTTCTGTTGAATTTGGTGACTGTCTTTGCAGATCGCTTGCTTTCTCTGACAGCGCAAGCGTTGTAAATGTCGATACGATAAAAAACAACATCGGAAACAATAACACGATCTGTCCTTTCATTTTACTTGATGCACAGCCGTGATTTTGCGATCTTTAACAGTTCGTATTTCCTTAGAATCTCAAACGCGTGGGACAATTCATGAAGAGCTAGTGTGGGAACTCGTTTTACCAAATAGCGTTCCTTTTCTGATGCACGCAGTCATTTCCTTCCTCTTTTCCGGCCATTGCGTGTGGGAAACTGTTATATGAACCTTGTTTTTGCCACTAATACCGCTGTCTAATATAGTGGCTTTTGTTTAATGTTTTTTACATGCCAAGTTCTAATACAGCAGAATCCCTGCACCTCGGTCATTATTTACGTTATTCATTTTACCATATAAGCCAGAGGGTATAACATTATTACTAAAATACCCCTTGTACTATTAACTACTCATTGTTAAGTAAGCAATTACCTTTCGCAACCTTTTGTTTTCTATATCTGTTATTTTCTCGAGAAAAGACCGTTTATTACGGGAATAATTGAGAACCCAACATTAAAATTTGTTGAAATGACGTTTTTTAAATGATCTCCGGGACAACACAGTCGCAGCACGTACCGCAGAAGTAATATCGCATCATAATAACATAATTAATTGCAATATTCAATATCATTACGGCGCTCGAAATAACATCTAGCCGCGAAACCTTACCATCATAAGAAAAGTACTTGTCTTCAAAGACAGATCATTTTGTATAGTAAATTGCAAAAAACGACATTTTTTGCAAAAGCTGTTAAAAATTGTTCAGTAATTCTTAAGGAGCTTTTCGTGGTAGGCTGTACAGCCAGCAGCAAAGCATTATTTTGTATTTTCCTTGCTTCTAAAAGCATTACTCAATACTAGTACTTTCAAAAATTTCCGGCACCAATTTGCGCAGGTTCTACAGAAAGTATTGATATAATGAGGATTAACTCTAAAAACTCAATGGATGGTTTCGGTTTCGAAAGTTGCTATATAGTTACATGCTAAATTTTCGGCGAAGCTTGGAGGAAAAACAGCAGACATTTATTGATTTAAGCAAAGAACTAGTATATAGCAGGGCACCGAACACAAATGGTGGCTGTTCTTGTTCTACCATGAGCGAGAAGCAGTTGGGCAATCTAGAAACAGTTTTGACTACTAATATTTGGTATTCCCGCTGAATTTTGCTTGTCATCATTAAGAGAGGTATATAACATTAGAGAAAGATAAAATTTGCGTCAATGGAAAACTTTATGAACCAGTTTAGTCTTTGGTTAAACGTCATCAAAGGTCTCTCATGGTCAACTCTAACATCAATTCTCAATCATGACCATTAATCAGAGGGTTGCGGGCTCGACTACCTTCAGTGACTCAAATATTTTTCTGAGCGTTCAACTTGTAAATCAATAATTTCTTCTCCATCAATTCTCAATAATTTGACTATCTGATGTCAGATACTGATCTCAATAATTTGACTATCTGATGTCAGATACGATAACCGATGTCAGATAACCGATGAATTTTGCTTGTTCATCATTAAGTGAGATACTAACATTTTTTTTGAAAGATAAAAAATGCGTCAGTGGAAAACTTCAAGAACCAGTTTAGTCTCTGGTTAAACGTGCCAAAGGTCTCTCAATTCTAACATCATGATCAATTCTCAATGTTTTGACTATTTGATGTTCCCGCTGAATTTTGCTTGTTCATCATTAAGTGCCTTACATTTATCGAAAGATAAAAATGCGTGAGCGGAAAAATTTATGGACCAGTTTAGTCTCTGGTTAAACGTGCCAAAGGTCTCTCAATTCTAACATCATGATCAATTCTCAATGTTTTGACTTTTTGATGTTCCCGCTGAATTTTGATTGTTCATCATTAAATAAGTGAGATATTAACATAATCGAGAGATAAAAAATGCGTCAGTGGAAAACCTTATGAAGCAGTTTAGTCTCCGGTTAAACAAATCAAAGGTCTCTTGATTCTCGAGCATTATGCTATTCTTAGCATTTTTAAGAAAAACAATCAATATTTTCAATATTTTGAGCCTGTGCACGCCGCTCCACTTCAAACTAAGTGCTGTATTTAAAGTACGTAATGATATCAAATGTTCGGGCTTATGACTTCCTGCGTGGATCAAACGTCAAAATGACGAATACAATGCTACTCTGAAGTCCCTAATAATAGTATAGAGCAGAATAGTGGTACAGGGTGGAAAAATGTTTCAAAATTAATAATAGTATAGAATGAAATAGTAGTATAGGGTGGAAAGATTTCAAAAACAAGTTTGTAAAATAAACTGTAATATTAATAAAAAAAAGTAAGAAATAAGTTTTTGTCTTGGAAATGGGTGCTGCTTTTGTCAAAATGAGGATTGACAAATGTAAACACTGAGCATTATGTCCCAGAAGAAGAATATCGATAGTCTGAAAACCTGCAGTGGAGATGCTTGGCTTCTGAAACCCAGAAACTAATAATAGTACAGTCCTAAATAGGGCCCCTATAGAATGGAAGTTGGGTCAAAAATAAGTAATAGTACATATACTATTATTAAGGACTTCAGAGTAACAAACAAAAAATGGCTAAACACTGTTTAAGAAAGCACAACTTGTATATCTTATGGTAGAAAAGAATTTAAGAATATTGTTAAAGCGCTGAAAATTGATTTGGCAGCTCTGTTATAAATCAAGCGGTTACACACTTTGTTTAATAATAAAAAGGTCGAATTTTTCGACTGAGGATAAACGATCTTAAATATTTTTGGATTATTAGCCTCAAATGTTTTTAAGATCATTCCATTGAAATAGAACGCGCACCTAGATTTTTGTCAAACTTTCCTCATTTGTCAATCTTTATATGTTAACTGCAAAAATGGAATGAAAAAGGGATATGCCCGTGTTAACTTTTGAGATATGATTGATACAAATATCCCCTCTAGGGCTATTTTTCTGTTGTTGTAAGCTTGAAATTAAAACAATAGTTTCCTCATGTGGCCAACCAAGATAACATCGAAGAGCTAAGGGAAATAAAGGAAGATAACGTAAAGAGTTCTTCTGGATTAGGAGAATAATTTTCTTGTCATTTTAAGCAAAAACATTTATTGTAAGGAGGCATTTTTGTGGGCTTTTGTTGTTTATATGTTTCCAATACCTCAAAAAACAGTGTCTCCGCACTTGCAACGTTCAGATTTTTCCTATTTTTTTTCTTCAGAGAGTCCTGTTGAAATTTGACCGTGATTGACGAAAAAAACTTGTGGGGTACCCGTGACTGGTAAAACATGTGCTTTTTTACCACGTTTCCGAGGGGAGACTGGAACGAGTTAAACAAAAAGCCCCATATATTATGAAGAAAACTACTTCTTTTGCATTATTTTTTCTGATATGTCTTCGAGAGCTCAACATTCACTAGAGTATGACAAAAATGTGAAAACATTTAAAAATTTCTAATATGCGCGGTAAAGATGCGCAATGCAAAACTGGGGAATTACCTTAAACATGTTTCTCAAGATATCTTTACTGATTTTCTAGGCAATATAAAAAATACATGTACCGTATGTGATTGACTTTCTTGCTAGTTTGTCTCAAGAAATGTACGTGCACGTAAAGAACTGCGATTTGGTAAACGAAAAAACATAATAATAAACCGTATCTTTTTGTTTTATTTTTTTCTGTAGTGTAAAAATGAGGGTGGAAATCCACCGTCTCTACCCTCCCTGTAATTCTGCCCCTGGACTGACTACTAGTGGCAGCTAGCGCTCTTTTGAATTCATATTTTACAGAGAGACAAAAAAGAGACTGTGTGAAAAATGCAACAAGCACCTAGGTGGATACCTACAGGGGATGTCCGCAAGGGGTCTCCGCATTTGGGCCAATGTCATGGAACGTGTATCAGAATGGTATTTTCTACCTACTGAATTACAACTCTCATGCAGCTTTTGCTGATGATCATCAACTATACTGTTGTTCACCAAATCCAGAACATGTGATGAATACCATCAACAGTGATGGGGAACTTACATTTAGGTGCATGGTACAGTGACAATTGCAACTTCTTGGAATGTAATCCCAGTAAATATTAGGCTATGATCATTCACAATAACTCCAATGTACTTATTAAGTTTGAAATTAGCAATAATACCATTCAGTATTAACCAAAGCAAACAATATCCATTTTCGCGCGCTCTGATTGGCTCCCGTATCTCGCAATATCCATGACTAGTAGTTGATTTTGAGGCGGTAGTCAAAATGGCGTTGCGTTACCCGTTAGTTATAGACGAGGAAATGATTGCTTTAAATGAAGAACCATTCCAAAAACACGAAGAGGACAAAAAGATGTGGCTTTTTGGTTTTAATGGTTAGGACAAAATTTTTTCTTTGAAAGTCTGCTTAAAATCCACGACATTTATATTCTTCGAAAAACCCCGAAGAATGTAAACGAAGCTCAAATGTACACGAGGCGCGCAAGCTAGGAAAAGAAATGATCGTCTTTTAAGGTGAATCCAGAAAATGTTAAACAGTTCGATGATTTTCCGAATCTGACTATTTAACTAAATTCGAC
>JAOBAT010138198.1:0-11780 GCA_026413305.1 Hydrozoanthus tunicans | reverse complement strand
ATAAGTCGAAAACGTTTGTTTTAAACTACCATTTAACTTTTATACCATTTTTGATATTTTAACCTATTTGGCGTTTTATGTATCCTAGGGCTTAGAAGTTTGAAATGATGCAACATGTTTGTTGGTTTTCTGCAGGTTGTGCAAGAAGTGTCTGGATACACTCTCAATTTTAGGGTGCTGGCATTAAGTGCAACACCAGGTGACGACTTAAAGGTCAGTTAATTAATTTTTTATTAACTTTTTTGTTTCAAAATGTCTATGGTAAATCTACCCCATGGGTAGCTTTGAATTAAAGCTTCCCTTCAAATACAAGACAGCGTGTATCAAAAGTGATGACGGCAATGCATGAGCTAGTAAGTGTTTCAATGATTGTTTTATCCTCATGTTCCTAATAGTAATGAGTTATCTAAAAAAGTAACTATTGCATTATTGTAAGAACTCAGAGAAGTTACCCACGGCCAAGTTTTATTTTAGTTTATTTTGATTTTAACAAATTTCAAATTTATTACATTCCCAAGAAAAGATATACATAAATACATAAATTCTAATGAATAAATCTAATGAATCTGAGAAAGGCCTAAAACAGCTTGTCACATTTCCTGAGAACCACAAGCTGTCTTTGTCAGACCAAATTATCAGCCTTGATGTCAGCAGGTTTAGGAGGATGGGACCACCTGCCAGAAAAACTGTCCAAGTACTGAATAAGCTCAGCTCATGTGCAGAGCCAGTTTGGATGCAGAGATAGGAATGGGGTTAGAATGATAACCACTGCACTTTGACTACTACAGCCTTAGCCATGCATTTTTTCAAAGGTGCAAATAATAATCAATCAAACTGGTTTTCAACAACATGAATTACCATACCATGACCTGAAAAAGAGTGCGGGATTGACTTTTCTATTCACTGCATAAAAAATATGACATTGCACATGAAATTGTACATGGTACTGTCACTTGAACTGACAGAAATAGTTGTTGGACACATTCTTACCACACATTGATATTTGTTGGAAGTCCATAATACTTATGCCTTTGATCAGGGTTTTCAATTTATAAAAAAGAAGCAAGAGGAAAAGAGTTTTTTTTTTGAAATCTTGTATGCCTGAAGGTGTAGTCTGGTGCATTTTCAGCACAAAAAATACTTAAAGGCCCCAAAGTACCCAGTGTAAATGATCAAAGTAGCCATTGGTTTGCGTAGGGCGTTGGCAACTTTTGAAAACCATGTATGTGTAAACATTGTATTCAAAATATAGAGCAAATTGAATAAGTTCAGACCTGTGCATGCTTGTCAAGCAAATGACAAATTATACTGTCTTGATATTGCAGGCTGTGCAGCAGGTGATCTCCAACCTGTTGATTTCTCATGTTGAGCTTCGATCAGAAGATTCCCCAGATATTCAACCATACACCCATGAGAGAAAGGTTGACAAATATGTTGTCCCTTTGGGAGACAACATTGTTAGAGTCAAGAATGCCTACCTTAAGGTGTGCGCTGCCTTGATTTTTCAACAACATTTGTAACAGAAGAGTGTGGCCAAAACAAAAGAAAGTTATATTTCTTGTACCACACTCATTATATTAGCCTGATTATCTTTTGAAAGTATTTTTGAAAAAAGTATCTAGACATAACTATGGTTAAAGCTGTAACAAACAATAACTTGCTTGCTTGCTCTGATAGAAACACTTGTGATTTTTTTAGTTCACTAAACAATTAAGTGCAAGAAAAACTTACCTGCGGCTGTTTTTTCTCTAAGCACTTCTTTCATGAATTAAAAAGTTCAAATGTGTTCCTATCACTGAACAGAGTGTGTGAGCTCATTTTATATTTCAATGTTAAAGTTTCAATAATAATGATATAATATAATTAATTTTATGTTAGGTTTCAACATAAGTTTGTTATACAGTCAAACTGGTCATCTAACAGCATTAAAACTTTCTTTGTATAAGTCAGGTTTTGGAAAGTGTAGTTGGCAGATTATTCTGTAATAGAGCTTTGTGGCAGAAAGACCCCCAGCGAGTTTCCAAGTTTATGCTGCTTACTGCAAGAGAGCAATTTCAGAAAAGGATGGAAAGACAACCTGTGGTATGATATTATATTATTATTATTCTTAGGAGTTTTTATCCGTGCCATGTCAGATTTGTTTGAACACAAATATAGATAATTTTGATTAAAATTGCAATTTTTCTGTAATCTGCACCTTTTTAAGGGGACAGTTTGACAAGCATTTTAAGTGATACACATATACACTGTGGAAAAACTATAATATACTGTCATTTCTGACTGTAGTCATTTCTGTCTGAGTGAAGTGTATGAGAGATAAGTAAAGAGGTGCGTGTACATGTTATATAGTACTTAAGGCCGAAAGAGTGACAGAAACTAAGGTAGAAAAACAAAAGAGAAATAAAGAAATGGAAAAATGTGAGAACAATATTTAAAAAGAAAAAAGGGTCAGAAATAACAGATGGCTTTGTTTGGGTACTTTGATTCTTGGCTCAGTGTTTTCCATGTGGGGAAAGGAAAATCATATATCTTTTTGGTAGAGGCTTAACTTTAGAACTAATCCAGATTGCTGTGGCCGGGGTATGAACTTGTGGTTCTCTGATTACTGGTAAGATGCTTTTACCCGTTAAACTACATGAACTTGAGCTACTAAACTTGATTCTTGTAAATGGAATGTGAGTTTATGCAAGACTTTCAAAGTAACATGCCTGTGGGTGTTGAAACATACAAATATCTTAATAACTGAGTGAGAAATATTTGCCAAAGATCTTTCACAGTACAGACCGAGCGTAGTGAGATCTTTCACACTCCAGACCGAGCGTGGCGAGATCCGTGCGAAAGACCAAGGGCAAATATTTTCTGGACAGACCGAGCAAACGAGGTTATTAAGATATTAATTACATTGCTTCCATTTTGTAGATCGGTAAAAGAGAACAAACAACTATCTCTATGCACTCACATTAACAAAAAATTGGTCCAATAACTTCCTGGTCCTGTATGGGAAGTTTATTGGATTGATTTTTGGCCAATCAGCACGCAGGGTTTGGTTATTGGCCCTACAAGTTTGACTTCCCATGTAATATAATTTACTATTGTTATTCATGTGCAGTGTGTATTAAGATTCAGACTTTTAAGAGGTCTGTTATAGTCAAAACAATCATCAGTGTACATGTACATACTGTGGCAACCTTGCAGCAACACAGGGTTATCCTGTTGGTCACCAATGTCAACCAAGGTGTATTTGTAGTATATGATCTGCTATATATATTGACTTTATTGCTGACAGTTGATGTTTCAGTCTTCATATGTACACCCTGTGAAAACTACAACAAATTTCCAATAATAACAATGAAAGTTCGATAGAAAAGTCGACTTGACTGGAAACCAGCGAAATAAATATAAGGAAAAAAAGTGACTTACAATCAGTGCTAATTCCTGGCTCTATGATTAATCTTGATATAGCTTGATCGAATACAATCTAACTTCTATGAACTCCACGAGCCTCACTTTACTTAATTCAGTTTTCTTAAAGTGACGTTAGAAAGCCGACTCTGTCCTTGTCATAAAGGTGCAGTGAAAATGAGGCTATAGTCCCAGTCTCATTGCTACTCTAGAAACTGTCTTCCTTTTTTGTTTTTGGCAAATCACAGTTTTGTTTAAAAAATCAAGCACAATTTACAACACATTCATTTGTTTATTTTTTGTAATTTAAAACTTTTTTTCAAAATCTGGCCAATATTATAGTTTTGTCATACAATCTCTTTCCTGCACAAATAAATAAATATGAGTTAAAGCACAAATATCAAGCTCTTTCTTGTGATCAATTTTTCTTTGCAGGCAAGAGGTCAGATGGGTGCGGTACTTGGAGATTTTGCGATGGGCATCAGTCTTTATCATGCCTATGAGCTGCTGTTACAGCATGGTATTTTATCCTTTTATAATTTTATCAAAGGGATTATGGATGGCACCAAAGGGATTGCAAGAGCCAAAGCAGAAATTATTAAACATTCTAATTTTGTGGAACAAATGAATGGTCTCAGAGAACAAATTGAAGGCTCATTTGAAGATACCCTAGATCATGGAAGTTCGCTCTTTTCCCAAGTGGTATCACCCAGACGTCGCAACATGCACAGAATTAACCCCACATTTAAAAGTCATCCAAAGCTCTTAAAACTAGAAGAGATTGTGGTTGAACATTTTGAGAAGTTTGCAAAGAGAGATCCTAGCACAAGCAAAGAGAGTTCAGTTAACACCAGAGTGATGATCTTTTCGCAATACCGCGACAGTGTGAATGAAATTACCTCAATTCTATCCAGGCACACTCCCCTGGTTAAGGTGATGAGCTTCATTGGGCAACAGACATCAGGGAAAGGCACACGGGGACTGAAGCAAAGGGAACAGTTAGAGGTCTGTAGGAAGCTTAAACTTTTTATCAGAAAAAAGTGATTACCATCTTAAGTAAGGGTTCGTTAACAAAGCTACTGACACAAACTGACAAATTGTAAGTCAGTGTTAAATAGAAAAGAGCCAGGAACTTAAAAGTGCTATAAATACATTAAATTGACCGGATAGTAATTGATAAGCTGGGCTTTTCCAATTGGATGCAAACAGCTTCTTTGATTGGTATTTGAAACATAGTTGCAATGTATATCAAAGATAGTGAAACACTTCAATGTTCAAGACATGCATTTGCTTTCCAACAAGGGCTGAACATTGTTAAACTCAGATGTGTAACATTATGACACAGTGGCTTTGCCTCTTAGGCGTGATGGGTACTATATATTAGGAGTTTTAAAACTCATTAAGATAGTTGTGAATCATTCTTTATTTCATTGTAAAAATCACCTTGATCTGAGGATGGTTGCTTATTCAAGGTGAAAAATCAACAATGAGGGGGAAGGAAATGTTCAGTAAAACCAAATGGATGTTATAAAACCTTTTTCTACAATCTATCCAAACCTAGTCAAGTAGTACTGATGTAATGAGAAAAAATGGTTGGAGCAGTCTCTGGGGGCTAATTAGAATATATGCAGACAGTTTTTTTTGTCATTTGAAAAAGTATTTTCAAAAATTGTTCACAGGTTCTACAACGCTTCAGAAAAGGAGGCTACAACACTCTGGTGTCCACTTGTGTAGGAGAAGAAGGACTGGATATTGGCGACGTTGATCTAATCGTGTGTTTTGACGCTCATGCATCTCCAATAAGGCTCATCCAGAGAATGGGACGGACTGGAAGGAAGAGGGAAGGCAGGATTGTCATTTTGGTCACTGAAGGAAAGGAAGAACAGGTATAATTGCATATGTTTACAGCTTCAGACACATGTCTTAGCAGACCCCTAATGATTGAGCCTTCATCGACAGACACCTCAGACCACTTGTATAAAACTAAGATTAAATTTTACACAAATACATAGGTTTTGAAGCAGCAGTTTAGACTGTTAAATTTGTATCTCTTCAATTTCCAAGACTTGATTACTTTTGGAAACAATTTTTTCTGTTAAAATTTAAAGTTTAGCAAGAGTGTAACATACCTTAAGTGTAACATTTGGACAACTCTGTTTCTCCTCATCCATATTTTGCGATGGATCTGACCTAACTGTGCTTTTTTAAGCAATATGACAAAAGGTACGCCAGTATGCAAGTAGATTAAAAAGACAAGGCTGTCAGTGGGTAGGTAAAGCTCCTTCCATTCTGTTTTGAATGTTTTTTGGACCTTTGTTACGGTTTAGATCTACAAGCGTAGCCAGAGTAGCAAGAAATCCATCCATAAAGCAGTCAATCAAAGTGCGAAGTCATTTGACCTGTATGACAACAGTCCCCGCATGATTCCTCGACATCTTACTCCCATTGTTCACAAGATGGAAATGACAGTCGACAAATTTGTTGCATCTAGGTATGTATTATTGAAACCCTAGTATAAGTTGTTGGACCAGGAACTGGTCTCCAAACGCTGCAAATTTTGTTGTTGTTGAGGGGCGACGTTTATTGAATAAAACCCTAAGGCTCCGTCAGTTCGTGTCAGATCGCGATAAAACTTCCCGGAATGACTTTATAGGATAACCCCCATCGAGTGATGGAGTTAGATTTTTTATTCCTGGATTTTGAGAGAACTTAGGAGCAATTTTAGATTGCGTCGTACTTATTGGTATTCACAATTACTACTCAAAATTAATATGCATAGCCAAAGCCAACGAAAAGAACTAAGACTCTGTCAGTTTGCATCAGATTGCCATAAATGTTTTTACAGTTGTAAAGCAGAAATCTCTATTGACTAACTCTTGATTGCACCGTACAACACAAATCTTTACTTGTTAAAACTCTTTGAGAGAAATCAAGTCAAAAAAATGTTATGCATTTAGATGAAGTTTCTTTTATGTTTTGACGATCATGTCGCACTTTAGTGCTCACGGAACAATCAAGAAACACGTCACGCTTCGCAAAGTGTAAATCGCTCGAAGTGTGAAACTGAGAAAGCTCTGTTCTACGTTTTTAAACTGAAAATGCCTCGTAAGAAGTTTGTTAAAGGTTTAAAGCAATACAGTAATACAACCAGTTCCTGGTCCCGTTGTAGTGTCGTACTTGTTTTTATAAGTGATGTTACAACTGCTTTTGAGTTGCAGTTGTTTTTATGGTATCCACTTGCTTGTATCCCTCTTCCTTATGACGTTTACTTCATCCCATTGGTTGTGGTATTTTACATACGCAGTGACTTGATACTATATAAGTAATACCGCTTTACATAACCTGTTTAAATTCATACTCATCTCTCTAGATGCCAAAAGAAGAGAAAAACTGAAAGCAGTGGTATAGAGGCACTTCTCTCAACTTCTGAAACGCCCAGAAAGTCCGATGGTTTATTAACCGATGAAGAACTTCAGTACTGGTGTGATCATTTCAAATTACCAAATTACGAAGCAGGGTTGACCCCTCAGCTACCCTTGAAGGGGAAATCTCGTAGATCGATAGTCGAAGTTGATCAGGTAAGTTTAAATTATGTTTTCTTCATGTTGGAGTTGAATGGATGTTGCAACTTTTGTTTCAAAGGAGATAAACTAGAACTTATTCTTAAAGATTACTGTCCTTAAGATAAAAGAAAGAAAATCTTTGTTGAATTCCTTTTTCAGGGGAGTCAAAAAAAACATTCGCTATCATTGGTTTCCATTTTACATTTAGATTAAGGATGCGTCAAATAAGAACAAACCATAAGTTTACAACAATCATATATCGAACAATCACAAATAAGAACAAACAATTCAAAGTGCAAAGCATTGTTTTAGCATACGTTGCTTTATGTCTGCTTTCGTCAACAAAAAGATATTAATTTGCTGTTTACAGCAACTCTTGAACTCTTTATTGTTTAAGTTCACTTTTAAATTCTTAAGTGGCTTCATTGGTTTTCAGGAGAAAAAACAGCTTTCTCTAACAGAATGGATGCAATGGCAGTCAGTTCCATCAGCAATACAAACCATCACGCATTCACGAAAGACTCACCATTTGGTTGAGCTGCTCGAGTTCATTGAATTGCACAGTGGTGAAAATGATGACGAACAGGTTAGCTATGACGCGGAAATGGTGGCTTTTCTTAATGAAGATGACATTTTAATGCGTCTCAGTGGGAATAGTGTTGTGACTTGTGGCAATGGGGAACACTGTGAAAAAGAACAAGATAAAGCAGAAAGTACGTTGAAAAAGAAGATGGAAAAGAAGAGAAAGAGACTTGCATTCAAGTCGGATGAGAGTTCTCTAGAACTGGAAAGTAATGTGCATGTAATGGAAGACGATGTAAGAACTAATAATTCTGAAGAAAAAGAGACACATACAGAGAAGAGATGCAAAAAACGTAAAAGTGTCAACAAAGAGAAACCAAGTTCAAATCAAAGGTCAAGAGGTAACAAGAGGAGGTCTAGTGAAATTCGCAACAAACTTGACCTAGATTTTCACAACCAGTTTGCTGATGAAGAAAGTGATGACTTTGATGTCGCTTTGCACTCCAAATCTATTTTTGATGAATCCTATTGTAGAGTAAGTGCATCACCTCCTCGTACTCTGCTCAACTTGCAGTTAATCCAAAATGGTGGCAAAACTGTTCAGTCAAGTGACGAGCCTTTGTTAGACCATACTCCACAGCACCGGGAAAAGTTGTTACCCTCATTTCAAGACAGTAGAGAATTGCAGTTTGAAAGCGGTAATGTTAGCCTTGAATCAACCCTACTTTTAAGTACAGACAACTCAAACAAAACATCTAGAAGGAATAGTGACTCAAGAGTAAACAAAGAAGAAGGAAAAAATGATGTCGAGAACGACTTGGCAAACCTTCTTCCTGTGGTGGTTCCCAGGAAAACCTACAGTATTACTCCCCACGTACACGTGCAATCAGATAGTGTTATTCCAACACCACCGTCTCTTGACTCGCTGGCTAACATTACCTCTTTTTCTCTCGATACAAGTCATGAAGATTTGGAAATTGAAGATGATTTTTATGATAACCTAAAACCTTGTCAGTCTCAAAAACCTAATTACCAGAGAAGAAACAATAAAGTTGTTACTCAAAATCAAAGAGTTCAAGACGATTACGAACATTTTGATTTAAGCAAATGCCTTTGGGAGAGTTTTGAAGAAGATGCAGAAAATGATAGTAGATCAGAGGCAAATGCTGAAAATACTGCCGTTAGTAAAGTTTACAAAAGTATTGATGAGGAACAAGTGAAGGGAACTAACTTTCAGGGAACAGATAAAAAAGAACTGACTTCTGGTAACAACATTCTTCATCAAGATAATTGCTTGAACCATTTTGGTTTGGGAGTGATCTGTGGCTCACCTACCAGCAAACTTGATGAAAACTTTGATATCGGAGATTCATCTTTTGACTACGTGAAGAGTGACGAAGAGCTCTTGGTAGCTAGTCGGCGGTGTCAATCAAATGAATCTTGTCATTATGAATCTCCAGAAATTGATAGTACTACTCCAATGCCAAGTCTAAGAACACGATTGAATGCCCAAATCCCCAAAGACGATATTCCTCCAACTAAAATTATGCAGAAAGAAGACTTCATGAATCGAAAAGCTGTTGATGAATCACGTGGTAGCTCTGAGCCAATAATAAAAGGAAATCAGACACCGCTGACGGTTGGTGTGAAAACACAGCCAGCGAAAGTCCACTTTATAGTCACAAAACCTGCCTATACTACACCATCAGAACAGATTCCATCTTTTCTCTTATGCAATTTAACAAAATTTACATCACAATTAAATACTTTCGAGCATCATGGAAAAGAACAGAAACAAAATAGAGTTTCAAACCGTGAATGTATAAATGGATCATCCAAAGAGTTGTTGCAGATTTCTGAGGCGTCCGTGTCTCCTAAATCAGATATTAGTTTTGTATCTCAGCATCTCCAAGGAATCACGTCAAAAGGTGAAACAACAAGCATGACCCTGACAGAGGAAACCAGTACTCATGCTACTCGAAACTTGGACTCCGGATCTGTGTCTTCAAAAAGAAAACCGTCAAGTACTCATGTTTATAGTATTGAACATTGCAGAACATCAAGCGATAAACTAGATGAGCCAGTGCCTAACAGTCTTAAACTAAACCTGAAGACAACTTGCAAGGAAAACTGTGTTGAAGATAGAACTAACAGGCAAGTAAAGAACACGGACTCTCAGAAAGCAACATTAGTTCCAGGAAAGATTGTATCTGGTGGTACTGTTGATATTGATAAGCGTGGTGTTTCATGTGATGGAGGATCTTTTGAAATGGACTTTCAGGAGATGTCGTCGTTGGGACAAATTAAAGAGGTTTGTACTGAAAAATCACCAACTTCGGGAAATTCCGCTAAACTGAAGATAATGGGTGGCAATGTTGTAGCTGTGATGGAGAGCGAAGAGGAAAGTCAAGACAAGGAATCTCCTATTAGAATTGTGCGTCGACCAAATAAAAGGAGAAGAAATGCCCTGTCATCTCCTTGCTCACAAGATGTCGGACAGATGAACGGAAAAGTCATCGACCATTTGAAAGTTAAAAGGATACAGAGTGACTTGAGCAGCGAAGAAGAGTTTGTGTTAAATGAAAAAAGTACGTTATATTTTTTACTTGGCTTTTTCCCTTCTAGTTCCTAAAGGGTTGTTAGAGAAGAATCTATTTGACGCCCTTCCGTCTTAAAAAAACAAATTGTTTTCGTAACCGGCCATCAAGTCAAATGTGGTCTGGATCTTCTAACTGTTTACATTTGCCACTTGCGTTTAGTTGCATCAGCCTTCCTTTCCAGCAACTTGTCATTCAATCTTAAAGTACTGGCTGTAACCATTTTCTTTTTTGTCCTAACTGGTCTCCATCTTAAGTGAGCAATGTCCTGACTCGGGAGACTAAGTTCTAGTGAGAGATAACTTGCCAACCTTAAATCAAGTTTATGTCGTAGAGTGGTAAATCAAACTACATGTTGACATGAACAAAAAACGATTCAATTCTACCCTATCACTTCTGTTAATATTTCTTTTATTTTTTTTCTAAATTTTTAAAATGACTTCGAGATCCCCCGTGCTCCTATCTCGCCACGATGGGCTTCGTCGTGGAAGCGGTCGACTTTGGAGTCAACTACAGAAGAAAACAAAAACATACAGGTCACTTCCTGAGATATAATAAATTCAAGCGAAATAACACGATCATTGATAGTGTAATGGGCTGGACGAATGAATTGTGAACAAACAATCGAGTTCACTGGTCAAAAACTGCAAAAGCGAATTAAATCGTTACATGACTTGAGAAACTGATTGTAAAACTTACCTCCTCAACTAATACCTCTTCGATTTTATCGAGTTATGTAGTTTCATAATATATGTAGATTCATCTATCCAGGTATTAATATATCAATTCGATTTTATCTATAAGCGACGAAGAAAATCGTTGAAAACTCAGAGGTGCATTAGCATTGTAAACAAAATGCAAAACAATCTTTCTCACAGACGCGATCTGAACTGACTGATCGGAGCTTGTTTGTTTCAGTGGTCGAACACATTTGAAGTAGAATAGGACTTAGTCTCCCATAGTGGGACATTGCCCCTTTAATCTATCTCATTCACTTTTATACATGTGAAACAACGTTCTAAAGCAATATTATGTTCTGAATGATAGTGTCAAAAGGGAAGGTGAGTGGAAAAGGAAGTAAAAGAAAAAACAAAATCGGGAAGGTCGAGAGGCAGAGCAAGACAAGGCGACAACAAAACCAGCAGGTACTTAGATCAGTGTTGGATTAACCCTTTCAACCCCAGCGAGTTTATCAACATCTAACTTCCGCTTACATAACTCAACCCTTTCAGCCCCAGCCAATTTATTAGCATCTAACCTTTCCTTACATAACTCAACCCTTTCAGCCCCTGCCAGTTTATCAACATCTAACTTCCACTTACATAACTCAACCCTTTCAGCCCCAGCGGGTTTATCAACATCTAACTTCCGCTTAAATAACTCAACCCTTTCAGCCCCAGCCAATTTATTAGCATATAACTTTTCCTTACATAACTCAACCTTATCAGCCCCTGCCAGTTTATTAGCATCTAACTTCCGCTTACATAACTCAACCCTTTCAGCCCCAGCAGGTTTATCAACATCTAACTTCCGCTTACAAACTCAACCCTTTCAGCCCCAGCCAGTTTATCAGCATCTAACTTCTCCTTACATAACTCAACCCTTTCAGCCCCTGCCAGTTTATTAGCATCTAACTTCTCCTTACATAACTCAACCCTTTCAGCCCCAGCCAGTTTATCAGCATCTAACTTCTCCT
>JAOBAT010138186.1:0-34481 GCA_026413305.1 Hydrozoanthus tunicans | reverse complement strand
ATCAACCGACGTCCGCCATACAAAAATTTGAAAATGACCGTGTTCGCCCCAGTCTCTTTGCACCTCATTCAAAATGGCGGAAGAAACCGTGAAATCATCTATACTAATATGTGCGAGTTTCTTGAGCCAGTTACTGATTTTATCCTTGCACGATGTTATTGAGTCCTATAGTATTTTATTTTCAGATTGCAGTTGTTCCAAATTGCCGGCAGGCGACTTTTGATCCTTGAGTGCTTCCCAAACATTTCTAATCTCAGTCTTTAGTGAATTCAAATCCTTTTGAACGGTTTTCAGGTTTGGCGCGGCAATGTCTTTATTAGCAAAAGGATCACCGAATCATCCATTGCATGGACTACGTACTTGACATCTTTGCTCAATAATAGATCTCAACAGAGATTTAACTTCGCTTCGGCTGGTACTTTGAACTTGCAAAGTATTTGTCAGTTGAATAAAATGTGAGGGTTATATGTCTAAATTTCAAAGAGGTTAAATTCTCACTAAAAGAGAGCTTCGGATTAACCCTAGGCCTAAGATTCAAATATTTCTCACAGAATACTTAAAAATCATCCACGGATCAAAACCAGGTGAAAAGTTTCTTATCATTCTTAAAATCGAGCAATTCTTTCATCCTTGAACACTCAGCCAGAGCCAAGCCGCCTTAAAATTCACAGAGTTCAAATGAAGATGAATAAAATCGTCAATAAATGTGTCGACAAGAACATTAGGAGCTCGATAGATAGTACACATAAAGAGCTTTTTGCGCTTGGGTCGACAAATTTTAATATCACCCAATTCAGATGAAGGGCTGCTGAGATCAGATCTTAGCTGAGATGATATGGGATCCAATCACGTACATAAATTATAATACCGCCACCATTTTTGTCTTTCTATCGTTTTTTACACAAGAATAACCAGGAACGTAGACTTTGCTGTCCAATAAAGTTGGTTTGAGCCATGTCTTGGAAAGAGTAAACACGTCAAAAGGTTTACTCTTCAGAAAAAGTTTCAAGGAGTCCATCTTGGCAATAACACTTCTCATATTTAAATGGATAACATTTTGTGTGCTACTTTATGTACATATATACTTTTGAAAACTGCTTGCTCGGCTTTACTTTTACTTTCAATTTAGTACTGCCCTAGCTGCTTAACAACCCCACATCATGGCTCGTCTGACTTAATTCAATTTTGTGGGTTCTTTGAAGGAAATGAGACTTTGAAGTTGAGCCCAAAGAATTCGTAGCTAAGTTGCTAAGAGCGATGTAGATCTGTTTTGTAGGTCGTGGTTCGAATCCCACCAAGGTCAGAGATTTTTTTTTCTTTCCTTTGTAGATGCTAAGGACCTTACGCAACTAGGACGGCAAAAGCGACGACGGCTCACAAAATATACCCTTCTTGTGTGCCCTTTTCAACCATGTCTGACTCGTTTTCCTTCTCTTTTGTCCAAATTACGCTTTGTGAATAAAAAAATAGTAAAGCTCCCTGCATAAAGATTTAAAAAAGATTGAAAAAATTTTCTGTTGGTCAGTTCCTGTAGTCGTAAGAACTCCAAAATAAAACTTTTCACATTACAATTTTCAAGACGACAGCTTGCACGGTGCATTCCAACGTGCAGCTATTGTATCAACTATTGTACTCTGTCGTCGTCGTCGATGTTACTGTCCTTGGTGCGTAAGGTCCTTGAAGTGTGATCGGCGAAACTCGGATTATTCCTCAATGCCAGTGGCAAGGCATCACTCGTATCTGTATGTCATATTTGAACATATGCCACTGTAAACAATACTGTTTGTATAGCTCTAGGCTTTGGCCTAGCCCTATTGTCCTTAAAACCCACTACCAAACTCCCAGCGGACCATGTTTCTATCTGGTTGGATAGAGCGTTGCAGGCCCGTGGGAAGAATGAGGAGGGGGAGGAGGATGCGCTGAATGCACTGGTACCTCCCATCACAGCGGCTAAGGTTCATTTTCTTGGTGACCGATTGTTTAGAAAATCAACATCATCCTCTATGTTCTTCTTAGTTGATTTTCAAGATCAAACGTTTGAATAGTATCAAGGTTTAAAGGTTGTTTTTACCTGCCTGTCATACATCTCAGTCTCATGAAACCTATTTTTTGAAAATTTCCCGAGAATACGTCCCCGAACACGCCCCCCCTGATTCTTACGTCTTTTGCGCTCGTTTGCTCCGTCTCCTCGTTCTATCGCATCCTCCCGCAAAAATAATCTTTTCTACGGGCCTGCTTAAATCTTCTTAGATCTACTTGAGATCGCTTATAATGCTCAAAGACTATAAAAAACTGATAGTGAAACTTACCCGTGGTTGTTCGTAATGCTCCAGGGCCATACACAGCACGTTTATTGCAATCACTATGGCAATAGCTAGATCAAAATACGCATGCGTGCATACATAATGTACTACCCTCCGCGACGGGGTAAGCTCCTCTGCAGAAACTGAGTTTGACTGGATTTCTGAAACGCATTGTTAATGATACTTATTAGTAAAGCAGTTATCAATGTAAGCATTATTGGAATCGTTAGGCCTACTCAGTGACTATCAGAGTAAGAACTAGGCAGGTAAGCGGCAGTGCAATGCAGAAAGGTGGTAATTGCATTTTAGGCCGTTTAGCTTCATGGTTTAATTTTGAAAATCGACTATATCTTTACAAGTAACAAATTTTTGTCTTTCTAGTTCACTCATTCATTCCTTTGAAGCTGATCAACATAGCAAAGTTTTTTAGTTTAAACAAGAAATCGCGCTGTAAAAGGCTTAGGTCCTCCAGCATCTCACACCTTTCGAGACAAGAGGCGATAAAAACAAAGAAACTCATACCTGCCAAAAAAGTAAAAAACTTGTATCGGTTTCTTGTATGTAGTAGTAACAAAAAGAAACGAAGCAAAGTTTGTTCCGTTGCATTCTTTGTTTCTGTAATAAGTTTTGTTGAAATTTCGACGAAGTATTTACACCTATAAAATTTTGTTCGTTTTCAAAGGGCGTATTTCGTCGAAATTTCGCGTAATTTGCAGCTCACTTGTGCTTGCTTCTACCACTGTTGTCCTAATTTCGTTAAAATTTTCTTCTGCTTGAAACAAAAAAAAAACAGAATTCTTTGATTTAAAGTAGTTAGTTATTCTGATCATTTCTTACATAAAACAATTTTACACATTAATAATCCGCTTATTTCATGTCATGTCTCTTCGGAGGTTGAGTGACAACTGGAGGTGACGATCGTCTAGCATAGGCCCATTTTATCGCGGTTTCTTGTTAAAGAAAAAATCCACGTGGGGAATATTGAAGATCAAAAGCTTTTGTTTTGTATACAGGTGGATAAGTTCGAACAATGAAAATTCAAACATTTTGGTGTGGGAAAAGTGAAATGCTGCAAAACTAGTTCTTAGGATCAATACTTAAGTGACTATAGATCGTGGTACTGAAGAGACATTATAGAGGAGTTGTGTTCTGTGGGTAAGATCAAAACTGATGATGATGGAGTTTGTGCCGATATTGTGATGATGATAAAATTAATTATAAAGCTGGCAGTTGGTAACATAGTTTATATTATTAAATGTTTTAAAACTTTCCATTCAAGAATTAATTTGTACTGTTTCAGATTAGGAAAATAGAAAACTGCCAAATTGAGTTTTCATTTGTTTAAGCTAGGAGTTTCCTTTATAAATAGGGGACTGTCTTATTTACAAATATAAGACAGTTTGTCTGAGCCAAACAAATCCCAGAAAATACAAAACTATCCAATCAGCATCATTAGTTCCGCGCGCGCCCATCAGCGAGACGAATTGTGTTTGTCAGAAAATGACGGAGTTTTCTAGCCTCAGTTTTTCGATAATTATGAGTTTCCTTTGAAAGATGAAGACGGACTCCTGAGACAAAGAAACATTGGCCTCAACAAGAATACTTCAAAGTGTTCTAAAACGTGATTGAGTGTTTGGCAAAAGCAGCGAAACGAATGCGAGTCCTTGAATCCAGCCCGCACGCGCAGACAGCGTGACAGTAAATCATACAATCTGAAACAAGTGTACTGGGACCGCATTCTTGTCCAATGTGGAAATAAATTCTGTGACAGTTAAAAAATGCCAACTTGTCCACTCTTTGCTCGCCTCGGGTTTTTCTCGTCTAATACTTCCAAAAATTGAACAGCATGCATAACATGCATGTGTTTAGTCTTTTTTATACACTAATAAAACAAAGGTTTACTTGAGTGCAATAAACTGCTGCTACTTTTTATAAAGATGACTATACTAAAAACTGAAACAAAAAAAATGACGAGATGGAAATAAAGAAGGGATGGAGGTAAAAAACGTTCGTACTTACGTTGTAGTAGTATTTGTTCTTTCGCCTTTTCCTCCTGTTTAAATTTCTCTAAAACATCTCGACACTTTTGAAAGTTCTCTACTACAACTCCAACCAGCATATTCAGCACAACGAACCCGGCCAAAAGGAGAAAAGCAACAAAATACAGAACGTTCCACTTGTTCTTATTGCGTTGAGGCTGTTAAAAAGCAGGATCGATATCAGAAACTTTTAGATTCGACAACGAGTACAAGTACGAGTACAAGTTTTTCCTATTCGTCATACGACGCATGCGGAGAAATCACGCAATCTTGTTGTGCTTCCGAAATCTCGTCGCCGTCGTCTTGTTTACGAGATTTGCAAGAAAAATACTCGGAATGTGGACTACGAGATTGTCGATAATTTAGCAAAGACAACGCATAGACAACGCGACTTCTGTATATGTAAGCGCGCACAGCATGAGGTCCTGAGAAGAAGACGTCACGTTGTGGACGCAACGCGAAAACATCAAAATCCCGTCCTAAAACACAACGCGACCTGTACATCGAAGCTTCCCAGGACATGTGCGCGCGCATGTAGACAGAAGTCACGTTGTCGTAGCGTTGTTTTTGCTAAATCCGCCTTTTGGCAACACGATGAGATGGTGTGATTTCTTGGCACGCGCAGTATGACGAATTTGGAAAAGTCGTACTCGTGGTTGAACCTAAAGAACTCTATTACATCAGTCATTAGAAAATCCGCTCCAAATATAGCACGCTCTGAATTACTATAGGTCATTGACAATTATTTTCAGAAGTCGAGCTGAATATCAAAAAGCCACTATTATATTCACCGAGACTGAAGAAAATAATTGTTCTAGTATATACAAACAAGGTGATTTCAAGAAAATTCAGCAACTTTTAAGAATTTCGATTTTTAATTTCTCACAATCGTTTTAACTTATGCACGCGCCAAAACTAGCGACTCGCTTCCATGCCGCTGAACTCATTCGTGAAAATTAATTGATGCAAAAGAATCTCAGCCTAAAGGAAGTTTTTTAAAGAGTTCCTTGCGAAGCAACGTGGGAAAGGTGAATGACAATTGCTGTAAAGAATCATCACATCGATCAACAATTGAATCTGACTCAAAATCGTTTGAAATGACAGCTCCCAATATTGTGGGGGGGGGGGGGGGTACTCAATATATCAGGGTGGCAGGTATGACCGTCGTATTTTTTAGGAGTTAAAAATGTCGGTCTGGTATTTTTAGGGTTGTCAAAAGAAATCCTGTGGTAAACCAAGAGTCTGGTATTTTTTAGGGTTTAAAAACCCTAAGCTACTGGACTGCTTGCAGTCCCGTGTTTTAGCAAACGTGCATACTGATAAGATGTTAAGATCAATTCAAATGGATCATCTCTTAAGAAGTGGTCAATGGTCAATCTTATCGACACCAACCTCACTTTGCTGTAAAAAAACTGTCATACATGCTTACGAGCAGACAGGTAAAACTTTCTCAAACTTTTATTCGTTTTGAACAGTTATACGTCTTAAAATTTTTACTCAAAACTCTATTGTGCAAACCATTATATATAAAGAAGCGAAACATAAACATTGAAAGAGCACCATTTGTTTGTTTGAAAAGTTGTCAATATTGTTGTTTTAGTTTGAATTGTTTGAATATTAAAGTGCTTTTTACTTTGAAAGCATGTAGTGCATGTTTTGTTGTATTTGCAAAATTTAATCCTACGAATGTTATAATGCTTAATAGCCCGAGATAGCGAACCAATCAAATTTCGCCATTTAATGTTTGTATATACTAATAACAATTGTTCAACAAGCGCGCGCAGAGCAGTTGGCGACATTCCCCTTAATCCAATAAGCACGAGTTGAATAATTGTTTTATTAAGATTCGACAAATCTCCTCGAATTTATTTTGCAAGAAGAAACCGGATGTTACAATGTACAGATAATTTCCGGTTCAACTGGTTTCAGTGCAAGTCACATGTTTATCAAAATCTGCCAACGTTGCGATCAAAACACGTCAAATTTGGCAAATTTATACTGCTTGAATGAGTGAAAAAAGTTTCTGTCCCTCAATGAAATTATTGTAGCTACCTTTTCTACTTTAAAATGACGAGTAAATCATGGTATAATCGCTCATAACCAGATTGGCTAGGCCAATGAAAATTCTAGAATCGCATTATCAAATGATTCGTTTTTAATAAACTCCGGTATCACGTCACACATTTCTAATCATATAACAGCAGACAGAAAACTCAGCTTCTCGTCGTTTTCTCTCAGCACTTTTATTCTGTTCTCTTTCGTCTTTCTAAAGCTACGGCCCTTACTTGCATGTCCGGTTGTACTGCATCAATGCCGTCGTACATAATTGTTACCCAACCATCTTTTGTGGAGAACACAAATAACGTCAACAGAGCCTGAGAAACAAATATTAAGTCGCTCGGCTTTAAATGGTAGCATATGCAGGTAATCAACAGAAAAAGGTTACATTACCAGCATACAATGTTTGTTTTAGGTCATTACTAGAAGTACAGAATGCTTCATGGAATGTGCGTGCGTGTACGATACTTATGGTACCATTTCGAGATTCCTTATTAGTTATTCCGGATAAGCCTTTTAAACAACTTTTAAATTTAGATTTTAAAATCTTTTCAACTGCGTTCATATATCATAAAGACAACCATGATCTTTAGCAATTCTTAAATCAATCTATTCCGAAAACTAAAGGTTACAGTATGTTTGTACATTTTGTTCAACAACATTACTTGTGTATAATTTGTTTGACATCATCTAAATACACTTCTTAGTCGACAGTTTTATTCATTTGCTGATCGGTTTTTTGAAGATTGGCCGGGGACCATTTTTAAGTCTGGAATCGTGAATGACGTCGTAAGTTGCTACGGTTTTATAAAAGCTTTAGAAGATATTTTTCGTGTTTCAATACTCTGTGGAAAGTGCCATTTGTCACTTGCGTTTTCTTCGTATACGCACTCGCCTAAAGGACGGAAAGCACAAGTAATGCGTGGCATATTCCACGGTATCCCACTCAAAAGCATTGCAAAACTAGTATGTACTAGACGTTATATTCTGACAGGGATGACGTATGCCTACACACAGACGTTCTATTCTGAGATGACGTACGCCAACATACCGATGTTCTTTTCTGATAGGGATGACGTACGCCTACATACAGACGCTCTGTTCTGAGATGACGTACACCAACATACAGACGTTCTATTCTGACAGGGATGACGTATGCCTACATACAAACATTCTATTCTGAGATGACGTACGCCAACATGCAGACGTTCTATTCTGAGATGATGTATGCCTGCATACAGACGTTCTATTCTGACAGGGATGACGTATGCCTACATACAAACATTCTATTCTGACATGACGCACGCCTACATACAGACGTTCTATTCTGACAGGGATGACGTATGCCTACATACAAACATTCTATTCTGACATGACGCACGCCTACATACAGACGTTCTATTCTGAGACGACGCATGCCTACATACAGACGTTCTATTCTGAGATGACGCACGCCTACATACAGACGTTCTATTCTGAGATGCATTGGCCTACACAGAGACGTTCTATTCTGAGATTACGTATGCCTACATACAAATATTCTATTCTGAGAAGACATACGCCAACATACAAACGTTCTATTCTGAGATGACGTACGCCTACATACAGACATTCTATTCTGACAGCGACGCCGTACACCTACAAACAGACGTTCTATTCTGACAAGGATGACGTATACCTACATACAGACGTTCTATTCTGACAGGGATGACGTATGCCTACATACAAACATTCTATTCTGAGATGACGTATGCCAACACACAGACATTCTATTCTGAGATGACGTACACCTACATACAGACGTTCTACTTTGAGATGACGTACGCCTACATACAGACGTCCTATTCTGATATGACAAACGCCTACATACCTTAGCCAAATTATCGAAATTGTATTCCTTGTTTACCCAGCGGCCTTCGTTATTTTGACAATCAGACTTGTTTACAATTTCACTTATTGTTGCATCAACACAATGATGGAACTTTCCTTTGAACAGCTGGGAAAAAATATCTTTATGTTTGAACACGCCTGCAGACATCTAGATCACTAAAATTTTCGAAGAAGCAGTTAGCTGGTTAACACGTTATTTTATGTCCAAACTTTCTTAAATGTTTTTATGCTTAGTTGTCTATTGTCTTTTTAGTTTCGCAACTTGAGTATTACAGTCTAGTCTACTGTTGTACAGGCGAGTTACTGCAGACATCACTGTTTGCATTTGCTTCATTAGCTTACACCTTTAGTCCGAGAAATAAAGAACAATGATAAACAACAACTGAAAACTTGAGAATATTTATCATAGTCAATAAGCGATCGAACTTTTGGTACTGTAATTGAAGTTTGAAGGAAGAAATTACTACTCAAAAAATGCAAAACAGCTGGAGGCAAGAACCATAATGAACCATACATTCTTTGTCTAATTTCTAAAACCACATCATGAAAGAATTTTCGGAGAAAGTTTGTTTTGCAGAAACACTTCATTAATCTGAAGTTTTGTTTTTGTAGAAGAATGGGAAAAAAGAGACAAAAAGTGCAGACCAAAACTCGTCTTTGTATGTTATGTGAAATTGCTTGATTGTCGTACTCCGACGAAGGCATGCGACTGCCAAAACAGGTCAGTTTTAAAATTACTAGGACACACATCTAGACATCGATTTTTTTGTCTTTAGTTCTATGTTTTGTGTTGCTGCGTTTCCTGTAAGTGTCAAAGTAGTAATCTTTTTCTTGTCGTGATTTATAATTCTTTGGTGTTGAACTCAGCACACGTTAACCTTGTTTTAATTAAAGATATTGACTTTTGCCTCAAGTAAAACACTGGACAAGCTTCTCACCTGCACCCCCAGGATACCAAATATAATGAAAAAAGTAGCGGCGATAAGGACGATGTTTCCAATTGGTTTGAGAGATGAGATTAGCGTCTCAACAACCAACTTCAGTCCTGGCGCACGACTTATGACCCTGTTTTAAGAGCAAAGGTAGAAGAACGGTCATGGATAGTCATTCCTACTAAAGTTTTTAAATCATATGACATGGTCAAATTCAATCCGTGCATTATTTATAGAGGTCAAAAATATTACATTCGTTTGCTTACTTATCATGCAGGGTTAAAAGTACACAGATCACAAACCGGGACCACCCTTCTCTTTTCCGACAGGTGTTGCGGGTTCTTTAAGTCGCCTGCAGGCGCGGATCCAGGGACGTCGGAGCACATCTCGGGGGAATAAAATTGCGTATACCACGACGCAAAGAGCGCCGAAGGCGCGAGCTTTCTAGAGGGTTCAGGGATACGTTCTGCGGAAAACTTTGAAATTTTGAACTTCTGAGATCGCTTGAAATGAGTCCAAACAAAATTTTGTCAAATTTTCCATCGTCAAGTTCTGTTGTGCCTGACGCTCTTTGGGCGTTTTACAAAGGGCAACTCGTTTAAAAGCACAAAATAACAGTATGTCTGAGAGATTTACGTACATTTACCCTCTCTTATCAAAAAACTGATACCACAACATATGATTATTTAAAAAAGTATACGTTTAGGATACATGGAAATTTGAAATACTACGGTAATAAGCCAAACTCTAAAAACGGCTTGACAAAATGACCCAGTTTCTCAATTACCATGCATTGAGTTAAACGTCATTATCTGTCTTTTAATTTCTTAGATCAATAAAAAGAAGTATCAAAAAGTTAGTTGTTCCATTAAAAGGGGGAAAGGGGAGGGGTGGCTCTTTCCCTAAATCCGCGCCTGGCCTGATAGGAGACCGAGGGACTGGGTTTAATGTCTTTATCCAAAAAGACGCGAGAGCCTAACCATGATCCCAAGTGTTTCTCTTTCCTTTATTACAAGTTCAAAAAAAGTTATCTTCGGAAATTTACCTGAGAGGTCGCAAAGTCCTTAGAGCTCGGAACACTCTAAGCACTCCTAATATGGTACTCTGCGTGCCCGATACTAAAGTGATGATGACGTCAGCCCAGGAGACAAACACAAGGATACCATCCATTACGTTCCAAGGACTGCGGAGGTATGTGTTGGGTCCTACTACCAGACCTAGCGCTACTACCTGTAGCAACAAAAACAGACAGATTAAACCATGAAGATATTTTAAAGCGTTATCAGAATGGTGGAAAAAATACCATACACACGGCCTATCAACTAAAGGCGGGAAAACACAACATTAACGATATTAGTATGAGCAACATCAATTAAAAACTATGAAGCTGTTTCAAGAGACGTGTGTGCACACTTAACCTAAGTCACTTAATAACATTTCAGGTGTCACATTATAGTTTCTGATGTGAAACTATAAATGCAGACAAAGCAGTCAGGGTAGCTGTTTAAAGGCCGGCGCACGCGAGATAAAGAGCTAAGCTGTTTGCTTGCGAGCCAGTTTCCCATCGTGTGCGGAAAATGAGAAACTGGCCTTGCGAGACAAAAAATATCAAACACGCATGAACAAGCTGCCGCAAACAGCCTCGCGAGCAAACAGCTCAGCTCTTTACCTCAAGTGTACACCATCGTTAAAGCTCGGTTTCCATATAGTTGTAGGAGTCGCAGCAGTCGTGAAGAGAAAATTTTTGCGTGTGCCACGACTGCTGGCGACTCCTGCGACTCAACGGTTTTCATAAAATCGCAGCTGTCGCAACTGTCGTGAGCGAATGGTCCAACCCCTGGTAAACAAACAAACAAACTACTGCAATGGTTTCTGGGATACATTTTGTTGCAGGAGTCACAACCAAACTTTCGTTCCAGGTTCCCAATAAAATTTTGTGTTGCAGCAGTCGGAGAGACAGAACACGGGCGACTCGAGTTGCAGCAGTCGCGGACGCCATCGGTTTCCATATAGTCGCATCAGTGGCAAAAGTCGTAGAACTACTTTGTTCGCAACTCCTGCCACTGCTGCGACTATATGGAAACCGGGTTAAAGTACACCTAAGTTTTATCACTGTGAAGCCAGGTTACAACGATGATTTCGTTGACCACCAAATGTATCAGCCAAAAGCGGAGAAACGTTCGTTTTCCTTGTTCTAGAAATAATAAGGCAAGCAAGAACTTTACCAAATCCAAAAAACTTCCCTATGGAATGGTTGCAAAATCAGACCCGGTGGAAACATTCGAGAGTTGTTCCTGCTATCAAAACCAAGCAACCTAGAAATTTAGCTTCTCTAAAATGCGATTGAGTACAGTTTGTCAGCCCGACAGTGGAATTCACTCTGTATTAATTGTTTTTTTCATTTCTTCTTTGTACGATAGTTTTTTCAGTCATACGATCTTTCCGAATTTTTTTTGTATCCCCTCTTCGTCAATTTTCTTATGTTTCGTCCCTACAAGGTTTGATAAAAAGGTGTCCCAGAGGAATCTTACAAATCTATTGGCCAAGTGTAGTATCGAACAAAGATCTAGAAGAGACAACATGTTTTCCGCAAATTCAAAGAAAGAGAGGGGATGTAATCTTGGCAACAGGCAGTACGCAGCGCACAAGATAGAGCGAGCGGGCTGGAGAGCGGGTATTGTGGCCCAATATGTCCCAGGGTACACACGGGATGAAAGATAACGACTTATTAAAGCATGCAAATTATTGTGGTAACAAACAAATGTAAAGCAATCGCAAAATTCTATTCTGAGAACTGTCCCAATTCACTCACCTTGATTAGCATCTCCAACGTGAAGACACCAAGAAAGACGTACATGGCATGTTCTATTGTAATCTTTTGCTGATGGATGAAAAAGATACTTGATTTAATGCAGGATGGAATCAGCAAAATGAAGACTTAAAAGTTGTTTGTATCGCTAAGGACGCAGCTCGACGACGTTAAACGCACTTATTACACACATTTCATTCCTGGAAGACGAAGTAAAGTAACTTAATATCGTCAAAAAAAATTCCCCCTACATCACTACTGATTGCCACCTTCTTTGTTTACCCTATTCATATCACGTGACTGACCAGTATTCCACTGACCTATGCCAGGTCTGCTGCAGGCGCTATACGGTCCACGCCATAAAGTTAGCTGGGTGTCCATTTTGTTAGGGAGGTAAGCCGGAGTTCCCGAGATCGACCAATGTGGAGCACACATATAGAGCCCGGGATTTGGTCCCGGGTCCACAGCGGAGGGAAGCACGAGCGTTAAACGTTCGGCTATCCTCTTCCACTCGTTGTCAATAATTGTTAAAACATATTATATATCATATTATTATTATAATAAAACAAACTACAGAGCGCTTCGCCGTTTTTTATTCAGTTTAGTTAGAAACGGTTAACTGGTACAAGTCGACGTACAATAGTACTAATCAATTTACACTATTAGATGTCGGTAATTAAATACTCAGGAAAGAAAGGGTTAAACGACAATGATGTCGCCACAAAAGTCTTTATTGATTTTTTAAGGTTAATTATATTAATAGCGTTCAGATGCCGGTCAAACAAAGCACTGTCTTTACTCATTAATTTAATCCTTGACCAGTTTCTCATAATCGATTTTGCCATGATCGTCATCAGTGATGCCCATCTAGGAGAAGGAAAACTCCGGTTTTAAACCTCCGCTACCTTGCGGCGTACCTTCTAATTGGAAAGGCTTCGGGAGACAACCCCGAGGAAAAATCCGGAGCTGGAGTCCCGTAGGCAGTTCGTCGTTACACGCAACCACGCTCTGGCAACTTCTGCGACGCCGTTGGTTCCAAAACGTATCGGCACCTGCCGTTCCTGGCAGCATCCGACACCAGCTGCGTGGACAGGGGGGACCTGCTGCATGGGCAACTGCTTGTTCCCCATAGTCTTCTGCCAGGCTATCGCAATCCTTCACTCTTCATTCTCCTCTTTTCTTTACATCTTCTACCCTGGAGAGGACACTCCAGCCTCGCCGATAGGCGTGGACACAACACGGAAAGTGGCAGTTACCGGTTGTAAGTCGCAGCTCAATTGGCGTAGAGCTTGACGCCAGGACTCGCTTTCGACGGTGGGAGGAATCCTTGCATTCCATCAGACAGCTATCGCCCGCCTTAAGCTGGGCAGCCCCCAGCCAGTAAGGTGCTGTCCTGTCACAGCCTGCTTTCCTCGTTGGGTGCACGGGGATTAGGAGACATCTGAACGGCAGGCTGAGAATCCGCACAAGGCAAAAACAAAAACAACAAATCAAAGAAACCAGGCCTTAAATTTGGAACTTGGAATGTCCGAACTATGCTTACCGGTCTGTCCGACAACGTGCAGAACATGAACAACATCAGAAAGACAGCTGTGAGAAGAAACACGGCTGGCAGACTGTGGTACCAGCAGGGAGAAAGACTACACGTTTTACTAGCAAGGAAAGGCCAATGAAGACCCAAGAGAATACAGTGCAGGCTTTGCAGTCAGGAACTCGTTGCTGAAGATGATTGAACTAGGCAGTAACGGTTCAGAACGGCTCCTTACCCTCCGTCTTAACACCTTAAACGGTCCCATGAAATTGATCAGTGCTTACGTCCCCACGCTGTCCGCCAACCCAGAGACAAAGGACGAATTTGATGAGAAATTGTCGGTCACTGTCAACAGGATCCCCCAAAATGAGCAGATTGTACTCCTGGGTGACTTTAATGCTAGAATGGGCTCTGAAACGATTCCTGGCCCCTGTGCCTCGGACACTTTTGTGTCGGTAAGATCAACGACAATGATCAGCGGATACTCGAATTTTGTTCCTACAACAATTTGTGCGTCACAAACACCTATTGTAACACCAAACCACAGCATAAGGTCTCCTGGAGACATCCTCGGTCTAAGCATTGGCATCAGCTAGACTTGATTATCGCCCGACGTTCCTCCCTTAAGTATATATTCGTTACACGCAGCTTCCACAGACTACGATACAGACCGCTCGTTGGTCTGCTGCAAGATGCGCCTGCAGCTCAAGAAATTCCATCACGCAAAGCAGAAAGGAACACTTCGCATTGATGTCAACAAAATGTTCCGTCCTGATTTCCAGACGAGGTTTGCTGAAGCCTTTACAAAAGACCCCTCCGCGGCGAGACCAGGAGCATCAGCAGCCGAGACCTGGGAACATCTGAAGAGAGCTATCTATCGCTCAGCCATATCCATCTTCGGGAAGAAAGCAGCAAAGACCATCTGACCTCTGACCTCTTCGAGCAGTGCAAGACCACACTTTTGAAGTCAATGTATGAGCGGCTCTGTTAGTGCTGGCAGGAAGGCTCAGTGCCACAGGACATGCGTGATGCAAGAATTATCACCCTTTATAAGAACAAAGGCGACAGGAACGATTGTAACAACTACAGGGGCATTTTCCTCTTGAGCGTCACTGGCAAGATCTTTGCCCGCGTGATGCTGATCCGCCTGCAAAAGCTGGCCGAACTAGTCTATCCTGAGTAGCAATGTGGTTTACGCGCACACAGGTCCACGTTGGATATTCGCCAACCGCAGGAGAAATGCCGGGAGCGGCGGAGACCCCTCTAGATTGCTTTTATTGATCTCACAAAAGCCTTCGACCCAGTTAGCAGAGAGGGACTCTTCGAGATCTTGTCCAACATTGGCTGCCCACCCAAGCTCCTAAATTTGATCAGGACCTTCCATGAAAACATGCAGGGAACAGTCCAGTTTAACGATAGGTGCTCAGAATGCTTTGGCATACGCAGTGGAGTAAAGCAAGGCTGTGTACTTGCCCCAACACTATTCGGGATCTTTTTTGCTCTTCTCCTGCGCCATGCCTTCGGCACTGCAATAGAAGGCATCTACCTCCGCACCAGCTCTGATGGGCGACTTTTCAACCTGGCTCGTCTCAGAGCTAACACCAAGGTACGTGAGATCATCATCAGGGACATGCTGTTTGCAGACGACGCAGCTATCACAGCTGACTCTCAGCAGCAGCTTCAGACTTTGTTAAATCGGTTCTGCGAGGCCTGCAACCGTCAGCCTGAAGAAGACCAAGGTCATGGGCCAGGAAGTTGCTGCCCCTCCGGAGATCTCCATCGACGATTGCCACCTGGAAGCTGTCAATCAGTTCACCTATCTGTGCTCAACTATCCAAAACAACCTGTCATTAGACGCAGAGCTCAACAAACGTATTGGGAAGTCGGCAACAACGCTTGCCCGCCTCACTACACGCGTCTGGGAGAACCCAAAGCTCTCTACGAAGACAAAAGTGGCAGTGTACAATGCCTGCATCCTCAGTACACTGCTGTATGGCAGCGAAACGTGGACCACTTATGCCAAACAAGAAAGAAAACTCAACACCTTTCACTTGCGTTGCCTTCGGTGAATCCTCCACATCTCCTGGCAAGATCAGGTTCCCAGCACAGAAGTTCTCTCCCGTGCCGGACTACCCAGCATGTCCACCATTTTTAGGCAACGTCGTCTGCGCTGGCTTGGTCACCTGCGCCGTATGGAGGATGGCCGTGATCCGAAGGACATTCTCTACGGTGAACTATCAACTGTTCAAAGGGCTAAAGGCCGCCCACAGCTCGGCTATAATGACGTATGTAAGCGAGGCATGAATCCTGTGGATATTAATAGCAACACCTGGGAAGACCTGGCCGCTGATCGCCTCAAGTGGAGAAGCACCCTTTGGGTACAGCTACAGACTGGTGAAGACAACCTCCGCAGTGCAGATATTGCCAAGAGAATGCACAGAAAAGAGCGTATTATTGCCCCAAGTATTGACATTGCCTTCAAGTGCGACGTTTGTAACCGTGACTACCATTCGAGAATTGGGCTTTTCAGTCACCAACGAAGACACCAAGTGCAAGGGAGACGATAAATCCATGGTCAATACAGACCGACTTAGGCGTACTTTATTATATGCTCTTTTTTCATCGTTCATTAAGAAGATGAATTTGTTTTTTTATTTTTCTTTTCTTTAGTCTGTGCTGTTAATATATCTAATAAATGGTTAATGTTTGTGTTATCAATTTCATCATTGTTGTCGTTATCAAAATTGTTATTATCATCGTTATAATCGATGCTGTTATTACCATTGTTTTTGTCAACATTGATATCATTGTTGTTATCAGCATTGTTGTTATCATTGTTGCTATCATTCATTTGTTGTTATCGTAGTTTTTATTATTAATTTTGATACTTTCATCGTTGTTGTTATCATTGTTGTTATTAACTTGTAGTGATTATCATTTTGTTATATCAATGTTGTTTTTACTGAAAAAACAATAAATATATTAGCGTTTACAGCATTAAAACAAATGTATTGAGATACCAACTTAGCACTGCACAGACAGACATTCACAAGGAAAGGTTTTCGACCTACTGATAAATTCAGTAGAACAAATCTAATCACTAACGAAGTGGCGACACAGATTGCGCACGATAAAGTACAAAGGTATGGACACATTTTGTTTAAAAATAGTAGGGGAAAGGAGCGCGGCAACGGAATGTACGGTTTTGTGCAGCGAAAAGGGAAAAAATCTTGCATAAGTACATGTAATGGCTGAACGTGAGAACATTAACACAAACAAAATTATACCGTGCTCAGTGGATCCAGTGCAGGATTGTCCATTGCCATGGCAACACAATTTAGGAGAATAAACAGCAACACGACTCGATCAAACCACTTGTTCTTGAAGAGCTTCACACACAATTCGCGTAATCTTTAAAGAGAAGCCGAGGAAAAGTCTTTGATGATTTAATTATGCCTACTATTACTACTACTTTATTCCTTTACTACAGTCATTACTTTTGCTCTGGATACAATTATTATGAATTTGTTATTGTCTTATTTTTTTGCTGTCGTTATGTGTTTTGATATTGTATCGTTGTTATCGATGCATTTATGTTCTTTTTGTCTATCTATTCTTTGTAATGCTGAATACGAAGTTATGCAGCCCACACCTAGCTGCAACTACCATGATACTCGCCGACAGTTGTGCTAATTGCTGTGTGAGTCCGGCAGTCCCAATTCAAACACAATGTTTACAGAAGGCAGTTTATCCACTGTTGTCAACGCAGCTATTATTTAATGTTTTTAAACTTTCCAAATAAGGATCAATTTGTATTGTTCTCAGATTTTTCTTCTTAAATAGGCGAAGTGTCCGACTTAGAAAAAAAATCTACAGTTTGTTTGATCCAATCAAACACCCTAAAACACAAAACTAGCCAATCAGCGTCATTTTCGCGCGTGCGTCTATCAACGAGGCGAGCTGTAGTGGTAAAAAATGGAGTTTTCTGAACATTCTAGCGTAGATTTGACGAGTTTTAGTCACTGTTTCTTTGACATTTCTTTAATGACATAAGACGGAAATCAAAGAAAGCAAAGACACCATTGCCTCAAACAGGGCCCTGAAAGTTTGAATGTTTGGCGAAAGCAGCGTAGCAAAAACACAAGTCCTTGAGGACATCCCACAGACGGAAAGAGCTTGATAGTTTAAAATAATTCCCCTAAAGTTAAACAGGACTTGATCTGCCAGCCTCGTTCAAGCTTACAGTCTTCGTTATTTTTTTCATCCTTTTCTCATCAAATCATCCCAAATGTTGGACAGCAAGTAAGCCTATTCCAAGCATTAATACAAAACCTTCATGGTGCTCGCCTTGTATGCTACACGCCTGTACACACCGGTATCCTAATACATTACTTAAAACATACCAAAGACTTTTACTTACAAGTTTGAAGGAGAAATAAAGTATAGGGACCAGTCCTTTCGCTTTTCGAAGAAGGAACTCTGTTGCTTCGGATGGCCTGTTTTCTCAGTTAAACCACTAGAAACCTAAGTAGAAATAACCGTGTTAGGCCGGATTCTTTTTGCTAAAAACGATTAGGATGCGAAAAAAATTCGGACAAATTCCAACGTGTGGACAGAATTTCAATTACAGTAAGCTGTCCGTTCGTTTTAACGTAACATCTAATAAGGGAAAGTATACCAATTGATTTTAGGTTTTTTCTTAATAGCCAAATTTATAATCGATAAACATAATGGAGTCAAGAGTAAAAGCACAAAACATCGATAACCGTAAAATACAACCACGCAACTGTTTTTGCTTAAAGTTTGCTTACTCATTCTTTAAGTTTTGAACTGTCTCATTGAAATAATGAGAGTCTTGAGTAAGTAAGAAGAAACGAATGTACTGTTTCTTTTGAAAGATTCACTTTAAAGTACAATTCCTTATCAACACATACTGTGACCCCCTATAAAACAGATGCCAATTCTTTATCAATACATACTGTTACCCCAACAGGGGGTCAAGCAAGTGCCAATTCTTTTTCATAACATACTGTGACCCCCCTGTCAAACAGATGCCAGTTCTTTATCAATACATACTGTTTCCCCCCCGTCAAACAGATGCCAATTTAATCCCTGTCAAACAAATGCCCATTCTTTTTCATTACATACTGTAACCCCCTCTAAAACAGATGTCATTCCTTTATCAACACACTAATCCCCTGTTAAACTGATGCCCATTCTTTATTAACTCATGTTGTTACCTCCTGTCAGATGCCAATTCTTTATCGACACATACTGTGACCCCCCTGTCAAACAAATGCATTATTAAAAATTGCGGGATTTATTTACCACAAGCATGTTTTCTTCTGTTGATTCCTTACTAACTCCTGTCTCACAGACCTCTGGAAAAACCAGTCTTCGTGTAGAGTTGAATGACAGCGTTTTCTTTGGTAACAGAGGGGAGCCTCCTATCGGAGAGACCGGAGCCGAGTGGTTCCCAGTGCGTCTCAAATATCTGGTCTTTGGAGGAAGTATTGGAAGCGAGGATCTACGACGATGTCGGCTATTGTTTGAATACATGTCTTCGTCTTCCGAACTTGAATCAGCAGCGTCGATAAAAACTACCGAGGGGGTGGGACTGATGCACACACGATGACCACATTTTCTGCTTTCGCTTCTTTTAACAGCTGATGAAAGCTCGTGTTCCTCTGAATGTTTGGTAAAAAGTTCTTTCTTTGCAATTTTCTTCAATCTCTCGTCAGGTCGAATGCTGGCCATACTCTCGGTTTTGTTCTACAAAAAATAGTTTGAAGACTATACGTAAACTTTGACACAACTCTATAGTTTTGAAACAAATAAAAACTACTTTAAAAACAAATCAACTAAGCAACAAGAAAAAAAATTAACTAGTTAACAAAGCAACTACGTATACTCATCAATTAGTCAGTATGTCTGATCAGACCGCTCTTGATTTCTTGAACACTGTGAAAGTGAGTAGCAGCTTCTATTGGGGGCTAATTGCATAAGTTTGCAGTCCAGGGGTCGAAGACTCTCATCCGCTTTAACACTACGAAAACCAAGAATTTAGAATTTCCCATCCAATTGTGCGTCTTAAACAGCGATAGGGACTATTTGAGATGTTGTACGTTAACATTTGGGAACAGGTAACTTAATTTCTCCTTATACAAGCATACAAGATCATCATCGATTAATGAGAGGGGAAGGATACATTTTTGTTTAGTACTAAATTGTCTCAATCAGCAATGGTTAGTTACCGGTTGGTTTGCAAATCCCTCTACCAAGATGGCAACCAGCAGGTTAAACAGAATGTAGTTTCCTATAGTCATAAGAAGAATGAAGTAGAGTGACGCCCACTTGGATTTTGCTCGCATCCCGTCGTACATCACAGTGTTCCAGTCTTCCTGCGTCAGGACCTACCAATGTAAGCAGTTCATGCCTTGAACTTAATTAAAACTTTGCAAAACGGGCACAAAAATAAAATAGTTTTAGGCATGACCAAACTTTCTTTCTACCTTTATCTCCTATAAGATTATCTTTATCATTGACGAACCATCATTACCTTAAAGACGGGCTCAACAAGCTTATCCAATTGAAAACCGCCGCCTAGTTAGCCCATTTGGTAAGGTGCCAGTCTGTTATACAGGAGGCCCGGGTTCGATTCCCGGTGTCAGACCTTCACTCAGGGTCTTAAAACAACTGAGGAGAAGGTGCTACTTTTTCTTTTACATCTGCAAACGGTTAGACCTTCGCGTCAATTAGGATAAGGACGTTAAACCGTAGACCAAGCCTCTCGATATCCTATCGGGGGGTCTTTAAAGAGCCAACAACTCAGTATACTGGACTGTTTGAGACCCTTGAGACAAAAGTCCTCTGTACTTCTTTGTAAACAGGTGCTGAGATGACCTGATTGGGAGCATCTGTACAGATTTGTATATGTCAGTTATACATACAGTCCCGATACTTTGTATTGTCGCTAACTGTGCACAACAAACCAGTCGCTAGCTTATTGCTGTAAAATCTCTCTCACCAACGACAACAATCTTGTAAAAGACTAAAACAGTCCTACAACAGATCTGAGTGCTATTGGCGAGGCCCCGGATTCGACCCCTGGCACTACCGTGGCTTGAACATTCGTGCAGAAGCTGTGTTGTTAACAACTACAACGGTGTTAACCATGAGCTACCAAGATTAAGACTAACGTATCATTCTTATGATACAGTCACCTCTCGAGCTGAAACTGATTTCCCTCGTAAACAACTACAGTGAAATGGCCTTCAGTAACTCGAACTCCAAATAACTTGAAGGTTTTTCAGTTTTCATTGAAGGTTCGATTTATCGGGATTCGACTGTACTCCTTTCCTACCTGAAACACTGTCACCAGTGCCCAAAAGAGGGTGTCAAAGTTGGCACGCGACACAACCAGCTGACCATTTTCGTCAAGGAACTTGTACTGTCCCCCAAAAAGATGCATACCCAATATACTTGCAGTGAAGATGAAGATCACAAGCAAAGCCAAGAATGTCATCACATTGTCCATCGTATGAATCATTACGAGTAGCTGGCGTCGCAATGCAGGCAGAAATCGTACGAGCTTGAAGATGCGCAGAAGGCGAAACGACCGCAGGACAGAAATACCACTGTCTCCCTCGCTAAACATCTCAACAAGGCTAAGAATTGAAATAAGTGAGTTATTTTGTTTGCAATATTTTTGTATTTTAAGGGATTAGCACATGCCAAATATTTATGAAAAAAAAATACTATTAAACAAGTCATTTGAGATATACTACTTTTAGTATATCAAGACTAGATTAGTGGTGAAAGACAGTTAACAGTAAAGGGGTGCAAAAATTTCGTTTGTACCCCCTTTGGCTATTTCTTTATTAAGACTGCTAAAAGTATGGCTCGTCTCAATACAATCCGATTATCTTTACTATTGTTCAGAAAATATATTTGATATTTCTTTTAAGATACACAAACACTTTAGTGGTATTTAACGTTACGGCCAAGACTTGGTCCTTAAAAACATAGGTTATGTTATTTTGCACTGTCAAGTTTATTACCAGCTTTGTTACTTCTTAATTAGCTTGAACGTCTTAGTCCTTTTTGTTGGATACAAAAACCTTACAAACTTAAATGGAAAACAATTAAATGCTTCTGTAACATCTCAATGTTTTAAGCGCCGTTAATAGTGTACTTGTACGCTCTATAAACGACGCTTACATGAAGTAGTATTATCATTTACTCGTGCGCATGCTCACTAACGTTTTGTGTTATCATTTATCTTACAAGCAATAATGGCCGCACTGACTGACAGCGCGTTCTTGGCTGATGCTGCCACTTAATTCTTGAAAATGGCGAGTTAAACTGCAACATGCAATAAGTAAATATATTATGAGACATTTTAAACAGCAAGTTGCGAGTACAATAAACTGCTGTTTTTAAAACCTCTCTATACAGTTTTTAAACTTTTGAAAAAACATCAGTAAAATCTTGTTTTCTAAAAACTAGAATTAGGTTTAAAGAAAGTTAGAATCTCATAACAAATCGGCTAGAAATAGAGCAATAATAGACAAAATTGCCAAACTATTCGTATTAAAAGTATGTGCTAAGCGCGTTCACGAACTGAGAAAGCAATGAATTTTTGACCCATAAAGTCTCTTGATGTGTATAAGTTACTTTACGACTTCTGTTCACCGGTAAAGCAGGTTATACAGTTCCTTGGTTCATATAGTCATATATGTTATTCTGACAGCTACTTCTATCGAACTATCTTGAGAAAATTGTATGGATTATAATGAACTTTGAAACCCCCGAAGTTGTGGTTTGTGTGGTTGTGGTGGACCCTTAATGAATTTGAAGTCCCCGACGTATGTAATTTCAAACAGAATGCCGTTCACAAATCTTATAACTACTACGGACCCGTGGAACAGGTTGTGGGGATCCTTGATGAACTTGAAATCCTCAGTGCGTGTAATTTCGAACAGAATGTCATTCCCGAGCCTTTTAATTACTATGGACACGTCAAACAGGTTGTAGGGATTCTTAATGGGTTTGAAACCCCCGACGTGTGTAGTTTCAAACAGTATGCCATTCACAAACATTATAACTACTATGGACTCCTCAAACAGGTTATAGGGATTCTTGGTAAGTTTGAACCCCTTGATGTGTGTAGTTTCAAACAAAATATCATTCACTAACCTTATAATTACTATGGATCCGTCAAACAGGTTGTAGGGATCCTTGATATATCCATATGGCCCATGACCAATCAGTTTTAAGAGCATCTCGACAGCAAATATAGCCGTGAAAATATAATTGAATACTTCCAAAGTGTCTGTCATTTTTTTTGGCTGAAAAGAGTATTAAATATGTTATTCATGTTAAGGTTCTATGAAGGAACATGCAAGAATAACATAGCAGAATGCAATATTTTATTAATAATTTTAACTTTTTAAGTCTTCAAAGAGATGATGCGAGACATGTACACTTATTGCATAGTCCCCAGGGAAACAATGAGTTTTGTTTTCCCGGGAGTCCCATATTTTCCGAGACGAAATTGAGGGAAACATAAGGACTTTCCCTTAAACAATCGTATAGGAAAAACAAACCAACAAAGTCGGTCGGGACACACTTAAAATTGATGAGGGACACTTGGCCAAGAATCAAGACCATCGATTGAAATAAACTAAGCTCTGTCTAAGAACTATTTTAAACTCGAGCTATGCTAGCAAAGTTTCGCGTAATATCCAAACACTTTAAGAATCTTAAAAATAGTATTAACCTCAAGCAAACCTATTCGAAGTGAAGCGAACCAAACATGACGTTCTAAACTAATTGAAATTGAAACTGAAAGCAAAATTTTACTCCACACGCACATGGCATCTTCTGATGCGGTCAAACTAGCTAAAACTTGGTTCCCTTCAAAAGAGACGGACGATGGTATCCATATTACTGACCCCTGAAGCTAACGTATTTATATCACTTTTTTTATACCTTCCATCTCAGTGAACCAGCTACATACCTGTCCGTAGTACTCAATTCCCATGCTTAGAGTATTTACAAATATGGCTCCCATGATAATATACATAAAGTATTTGCTGTTCACGACCATTTTGCAGTTTGTACGAAATCTGCCACAACAGGAAAATCTTTGAGCAGTCTCCTTATCATTCTCTGACCAATCACTCGGCGACTCGTCCCCCTGTTCGTAAACAAACTCAGCCTCGTAATCCTCAATCTTAAAGTCTTTCCCAAGATGCTCCACTGCACAAACACAGGCAGTTTGAAGTGTAGCAGTAGTCGCAGCGTTTGCTGAAGCAACTGCGGCTGCGTTTGAAAGTGAAGCAGCTGCAGACACAACTGAATGTGTCGCAATCTCCGTGGTTGCTGATTCGTTACCAACAGCGACGGAAGCGGCAGTCTTCACCAACATATTTCCGTTGGTTGGATTTATCGAGTCTCGGCGAAGGGAACACGAAGATCCGGTTACAACAGCAATTGTCGGAACTTGGTGTAGTTTGTTTGGGTCAGAGCTCTGATTGTTATTTTCATGAATTGTTTGAGTCGGTGGCAAAGATTGGTCTACCGTCCCTTCCACACCAGTTTCATCCAAAACTGGATCAATAAGAAACTCGATACCTTGACTGGCGTTAGAGGGTCTGGGGCTAGGAGAGGAAATGAAGGCACTTACTATCCCTGAATCTGCGTTTTTAACGACGGCTCCGCGGTCGAACTCTATATTTGAAGCATTAGTTGAAAGTGGAAAGTTTGTATTATGTAAGGGGCAGTGTACATGATGATAATGATGATGATGGTGATGGTGGTGGTGGTGATGGTAAACAAGTTTCTTTTTTCGCTTTCGTTTTCGTCGGGTGCACTTTCTATGATCACGAGTTCTTTTGTCAAGATTTAAAAATTTAAAAATACTGTTACGTAGCACCCGAAAAAGGTGCTCGATGTATTTAAGTATTTGAGTATAACATCCTTGTTGGTCATAGCGACTACTTGCAATGGTGCTATTACTTGCGGCATGGCGACGCCTGCTTGCTTTCATGAGCGAGCTTTCTCTTTGCTTTGTCTCCTGAAACTGCGTTGCTATGACTACCAAGCATAAGTTAGTCATGAAGTAAGAGGCAACCTGAAAAAAAATAGATAAAACCATACAGATAACTATCGAAATACAACAGCAGGTATGCAATCAAACAGTTGCACTAACAAATTACGGCAGCGGTGTTATTTGCGCTTGATCAATACTTATGCTTGTAGCAATTAAACAAGAATTGAAAACATACTGGCATAAGTGAAATGACGGCAGAACGTACGGCTGTAGTTTGCATGTTATGCTCCTCTCTAAAGAAATACGCCGGCCTAATGGGCTATTAGCTCGAGGAACGATTTAGCTTAAGCTTAGTGCTTACAAGTTGATTGACTATCGAAACACACATACCACAATTAGAACAACAAAATAAATCCAGTTCCAGAATCCATGTGCATCTTGTATGAAGTACATGATATCTGCCCATCCTTCAAGAGTGATAACCTTTCAATGAACCGCAAAAGACACATTACTGACTATTAGCAAAACAAAGTCAATGAAGAGTATGTGATCTTGAGAGGTGTTTGAAGATTGTAGAGTAAAAAACATATAAACAATACGTATTTGTTGTTAATTCGGCATTTAGCTTCCCTCCAGTAGGTTTTCGGTTAAATACTAAAATATTTGGCACTTTTTCTAAAATTTCAGACAATAAGATTCAATTTCTAGTCAAGTAATATTGTAAAGATTTAGGACATAAAATAGTTTTTTCATCCTATAAAGTAGGCAACTTATTCAGAGTGAAGGACTCTGTCCCTGCCATACTCCGCTCGCGTGTTGCTTATAAATTTTCTTGCGCGGGTTGCAGTGCTCGTTATGTCGGTGAGATCTCTGATATTTCACAACACGTGTGCGTAAGCCAGTGCCTCTCATGTTTTCAAGCATTGCAGAGCTCAGACAACTGTAGAAATCTTTGCACTGAGAAAAATTTCACCATTCTTGACTCTGCTCCCTCTGTTTTTCAACTCAAAATCAAAGAAGCTCTTCAAATCCAATAGGAACAGCCTTATCTCAGGGCCTGTCAACACTAACGCGGATTCATTCGAATCTGTATACTTTTTGATACGTTTAGGTTTTCCGTCCACACTAACACGCGGATCGGATATACCGAATCCGTATAAGTTTGGAAACGCTCGCGAAAATGGATAAAAACGAATCCGTATATCTTTCGTGCTAGTGTGGACGTTCGGACCCGGTAAAAATTGGAAACGATGACGTCAACTGTACCACGTGGTTGAATAACAGGCTCTCGCGCCAAAACCAAAAATCGAAACAAACATGCGCAAAATAACTAAACATGACACAGCGGATTCGCGGCGTGTTTGTGTGGACGGTCGGAAACACCATGAAAACGATAGTGTGGACGCGGATCAATTGATGTGTTTTCGGTAAAACGAATCCGTATACTTTTGAATCCGCGTTAGTGTGGACGGGCCCTCAATAAGCAGGTTCTTCATGTCAATTTGAGTCTTTTCTCGAACAATGGTTTATAATTTCGAACTATATTTTAACTAGCAGGAATTTCAAGAATTATTATGAGAATTTTACTTATCTAATTAATTACTGCAGCTAGTATTACATGTAAATCTATTCTCAGTTTCAACTGAAGATGCTCAGAGACATGAACGAAACAAGTTTTGCAAACTAAAAATATTTTTCTTTACTTAAAAAGCTATTTTAACGAAATAAACAACACTTCTCTTCTTTTTCAAAATTCTTTCTATAAGGCTAAGTTCCTTCATTCCGGTTTGGAAGATACACTTTAAGCTATAGTTTGGATTATTACATAACAGCTCCGTGTTTCGCAATATTTATGTTTAAGTTGAAAAATAACTGTTTGCCTCTTAGCTTTGAAAACTTTTTTACAGCTGTACATCAAGTGCATAGGTTTAACACAAGATCTGCATCTAAAGAAAATTTTTATTTGCCCAAAGCACGTACAAATTATGGCAAATTCAGCATTAAATTCCAAGGTCAAAAAATATGGAATGCACTCAATGAGTACAATCTTAACAATCAGATCCCTAATTTCAAACAATTTCAAGCTCAAATAAAAAGTAGATTTCTGAAGGAATACTAGTAGTTTATTCCTTCAGGAATTTGTTTTTGACTCTAAGTTCCTTCATTAAAATTACGAATTGAAATAATAATATGGTACTGACGCTAAAGTTATGAATATCAAAGTTTCACCTAGTTTACACAACTATTCATAGTTTCTTCCGATATTATTCTTTTTATTTAGCTTTAGTTTAAAAGATTGTTGTGTGTGTATGTGTATCATAATGAATTAACTATTTCCTAATCCTGTAAAAATGTACCTCTGCCTCTTCTATAATCAAATGTATACCTGTTACCTGGTCCTAACTCAATTTTAGCTCCTTAGTTATTCGTTAGGGCTGGTACTTTTTGTATATTGAATGATTCTACAATTAAGTATTGTAATGTAAACGTCAAAGGTACAAATAAAAATATTGTTGTTGTTGTTGTTGTTGTTGTGTTTTAGGGTCAACCGGACGCTCCAAGAGAATTCACTGGGCTACATCTTCCTCGCTGATACGTCTGGTTTCTAAACTAATTAACTCAACAGTTGTCGTAATTTTAAAAGACAAAATAAAAAGCTCCAAACATTTCAAGAGTTCTTCTTCTTTCCCCACATCGCAATCAAGCAAGGAGTTGACCTTATGAGTCCAGAGTCAAAAACAGTTCCATAGCTGGCGCCGAAATGAATTGTTGGGTCGAAATTTTTTCTGGTCAACTAATGACGACGGAAAAACAGACTGAATCTTAGTAGCCCAGTATAAACGAAATGCTGTAAGTTCCTGACAGATTATTGCAGACCCAGTGAACCCTTTTCATTAGGCATGATTATTTATCTTAAGTATATTCCCGATTTATAAATTGAAATGTTTTTCTCTGTACCTATATTTTTGAGTGATGTTAAGAAGGTTTACTTACTTGAAATATTGCTACCCAGGCAATTAAAATATTGTCAAAGCTGATAGCTCCGTATGAAGGGTTTTCTGATAATTTCTGACACTTCGTATAGTACTTGTTCCAGTCTACACAGATATTGGTGTAGTTAGAGCGGCTGGATTTGTTTTTATAAGAGAAAAGAGTTTCGGTACATTCTTGGACAATTGAGGCATTCTTATAATGAGGTAAACCAGAGCACGTTCTTAGGCCATTCTTCTCTGAAGATGAGCAAACATAATCGGGGCTTTCGAACGAAGGAATGTAGTAGCTTGACAAATTCATTCTATGAGGATAAGAAGCAATCACTTTTAGTTATACGATATTGTTAACACAAAGTCAATATTAACAACAATAATAAAATGTTGATGACATTAAAATAACAAAAACCTTGATGATAAAAGAATTGATTTTTGATCTAAGTAACCATATTAAAGGAATCATCCACTTATAATAGTTTTGGTCTTAAGTAAAACTTTTGTCAAGATATTATTTTGATCATTTCTACGGTTTGAATATCCCACCCACCGCCGCCATTTTGAACTGTGACGTGTTATGGGTTTCTTTGATGATAGCAAGATAATGACGACAAAACTAATGCTGCAAATTGTCATGCGTGGTCAGTGACGCTACTTCAGTGTTGTCACGCTTCTACTTACTGTGCAGCTGTGATGTTTCCCGGCAGGTCTAAAACACATCTCGATCGGAGGAGGCCCTGCCACATTTGAACTCCAACAATACCAAATATGGCAAAGATGAGAAAGCAAAGTGCCAGCACGTTGCCCAACATCGGTAGGGTATCCAGAAGGAGCGTGACAAGGATCCTGATACCTAGACGTTTCAGAACAATACCCGTCAATCAATCAGTTAATGACACAATTAAGTCGCCCCATGTAGGCGAATCCATAACACTAATGGAACCACTCTGGATAACGGATGTTTAGATACTTGGGTACTGGATGCAATCCTTGTTGTGGATGTCGAAAGCAGTTTACAAAATTTTCTAGATGCCTTACAGTGGATGCGGGATCCCGATTCCCGATCGCTCTGACACTCTGGAGGTTGGATGAAAGAGTTAAGAAAATTTGGAGATGCCGAATGCTGGTTACGCTTACATGGGGCGAGATTAAAAACGCCTAACTAAACTAGATGGGAGTTAATCATAACTTGAGTGGATTTAAAACGCCTATCTAAACTAGATGGGAGCTAATCATCACTAGAGTGGATTTAAAACGCCTAACTAAACTAGACGGGAACTAATCATCACTAGAGTGGATTTAAAACGCCTAACTAAACTAGGTGGGAGTTAATCATCACTAGAGTGGATTTAAAACGCCTAACTAAACTTGGTGGGAGTTAATCATAAATTAAGTGGATTTTAAACGCCTATCTAAACTAGATGGGAGTTAATCATCACTAGAGTGGATTTAAAACGCCTAACTAAACTAGGTGGGAGTTAATCATAACTTGAGTGGATTTAAAACGCCTAACTAAACTAGGTAGGAGCTAATCATCACTAGAGTGAATTTAAAACGCCTAACTATACTAGATGGGAGTTAATCATAACTTGAGTGGATTTAAAACGCCTATCTAAACTAGGTGGGAGTTAATCATAACTTGAGTGGATTTAAAACGCCTATCTAAACTAGATTGGAGCTTATTATTACTCGAGTGGATTTAAAACGAATAATTAAACTAGATTGGAGTTAATCATCACTAGAGTAGATTTAAAACGCCTAACTAAACCAGGTGGGAGTTAATCATAACTTGAGTGGATTTAAAACGCCTATCTAAACTAGATGGGAGTTAATCATCACTAGAGTGGATGTTGTGCATTGTTAGTCCTGTGTTTCTGCCCTGTACAGTAGCGACGAGGAATATACTTATGGGTTAGGGTTAGGCTTTTTATATTTTTGTAGTTGTTGCTGCTGTTTATTTTTCAGGTTGACACCATGCCAGCCTCAAAGAGTTCCGAATCTATTTATTCTAACCCTGCTGATCGATAGACCTGTAGGCTAGAAGTTTTTGTGGTTGTTACTCCACTTAACCAGCTCGTATTGAAATTGCAGTTAGAAATTGTGTAGAGTCCCTTTTAACTACCACTTTACTTCATTTCAACTGAAAAGTTTTCTACATTTCCATCTTTGACCAATCCGTTTTTTACAACTCTAAATTTTATTTGAATTAAAGAATAAGGTTAAATTTGCTATTTGGCAAAACAACATACTTGGTACTCGGTTTATGGCTCTCAGGGGTCGCAAAACTCTCACTGACCGAACTGCGCTGAGGTATTGTCCTTCTTTGTAGAAAATTTCAAAAGTCCTGTAATGACGATCAAAACAAATATTGTCAGCCATAGCTGTGTTACATTTACCAATTTTGTTGCAGCGGACAACATTTTTTTACCAATTTAGCGACATCTTGATGCAACAGTAGGTTGAACGAACAAAGAATGACTTTATTGTATTGTACCACTCCAAGCACTGATCATTTCTTCTCCGCTCCCCAACAAACAAATAAGACACATTTTGTTTATTTTGTTCTAGCAGGATTGACTTGCTGAATAAAGTACACAGTCCTAATAACGATTCATACAACTTGTGATCGCTGCCGGATACGAAAAAAAACAAAAACCAAGTGTGATATCCCGGAAGTGAATGATTACACATGATTATCAATCAAGCAGCAAGTGATCACGTGCATGTAGTTTTACCGTAATGTGCGAAGTAAAAGAGTACTTTTGTGATCAAGAAACCGCCGATAAAAGTTCCGACGACTCCTCAAAGGTAAGTAACAAGAAAGTCAGGTAGAGCAGGATTCAACAAAAGTGAATCAAAATACCACCGCCAGAGGAAGTAAACATCGCACAAGCAGCCTCTCCACAACAAAATTTAGTTACTGTGATTACAGAGACAAGAAACCTCAAAACAATCCTCTTTCACAGTAAGCTAGGACAACAAGTAAACAATGGAAGGAATGGCTAGAAGGAATCGACCGAAAAATCAGGTATTTTAAAATCACGGATAGTATCGAGAAAAAAGATACAATAATTATTTATGGTAGGAAAGAAATAGCACGTTTAGAGAAAAGCCTGTCCAATCCAACTACAGAGGGCATGGACAAATGTGGCAAACTAAGAGCTAAATTGAATTAACACCTTTTGCCAAAACGTAACAAGCGCCACGCTAGATATAAATTTCTGAACAAGAAACAAAATTCAGATGAATTAAACTTTGGTTTCCAGATTTCCCGAAAAGGCTACTGAATTCTAATTCGGCGACAAGCTCGATGAGAGACTGCTAGAACATTCAACTCAGACAACAGATAATCGCACGCATATCCAGAAGGCGATATGTTAAAAATAAAACTTTGATCAGTTCTTATCAGAAGTGAGTCAATAGAAGATACTTTAGTTATGATGAAAGAAATTAAAGATGAAACTAGCGAGGTAGCGAAGGTCTTAAGGTACCACTGGAAGCCCGCAAAGCGGACACTGGAAGCCTGCAACCTAAACAAAAGCAAAACAGTGCGACAAATACGGCGAAGAGCAGCACAAAAGTTCCGAAGACTGCCCAGTCCGTGGTAGAAACTGCCTAAACTGCTGTAGAAGAGGTCATAACGCTACTGTTTACAGTTCAAACCCCCACACTTGCCAACCACAGCCAAAAGACAGCAGAGAGAAATGCGTTAGAAAAACAGCTGTGGAGGAATTAGAGTACCCAACCAGCTCACACGTTGAATTATTTTAGCACCTAAAGCAAACAAAAAACACCCAGAGCGTAAAAAAGCACAAGGCAATCAACCTCAAGCTAAACGAAATCGACGTAAGAGTCGAGCCTGACAGCGGAGCTGACGTCAATGTCATAAATCAGCACCTGTTTCAAAACATTTGTGCGCCGCCCCTAAACGACAAAAACAGCTACAGAAGTTGAGCACGCTACAGAACGAGCTGACTGTGAAGGGAGAGTTCAAAACTACCTCGAGGAACAAGACCCGAGGAGCGCCAGCAACGTTCTTCGTAGTCAAATGAAGAATCAACTCCGCACCGCTCATCGGAAGATCCACCCTAATAGAACTCGGGAAACTACGATTCGACCCAGAAAGTACACTAGCAGCAAAAAAACAACTTGAGAATTCCCGATAAAACCAAAGCAAAAGGAAAAACAGCCACAACACAGACAAACCAATGATCAAAACCCAAGATCGACGAGATTCTCAGCAGTCACAATGCAACAAGCGGTTTGAAGGTATCGGAAAGATCCGAGATAACAAAAGAGTTGAAGAGTCCATTTCAGCATGAAACCAGACAAAGTGCCAAAAACCGCGACCTGTAGCACAATACTGAGAAAATGGCTTGACCAAGGAACTAAGTAGGACATCTTTAAGGAGGTACCACCCGGAGAGCCCGTTACAGGGCGTTCATCTTTAGTAGACAAGCTAGGACCAACCGTGATAAGAGCAAGTGTTGACCTTGGAGTCCCAAACCAACACATAAACCACAACAGCATAACACAAGGTCCAATCGGCGAAGATTTCACATACAAGTTCCATAGTTCTACAGCCCGACCTGAAATAGGATTACCATCAGTTTCACCCAGAATCTTGATACGTACCGAGATGTCTCAACCAGCGCGACGACATACTGATCAGTGTTACAACAAGCAGCTGACTTCGAATCACAATCAACCGTGGAAAGTGTCAGTATGGTGTCGTAGAGATCAAGTTCAACGACTGCAAGTTTACGAAAGACGGACACAGTAGTACGAAGTTAAAATGGGGAGAAAAAGAATAAGAAGCCTTCCAAAAGCTCAAAGAAAGAAAAAACAGTGACGACATAATCGCATTTTTTGACCCAACAAGGTCCATAGTAGTAAGGACAGAGGCAAGTTTCCATGAAGGCCTATCGACAGGGCTCTTTCAATAGACACAAAAGGGCTTGCAGCCTGTCCACTTTATCAGCCAAACAATGACCGAGACGGAAGATACAGTCAGACAGGAAAAGACGCTTTAGCCAACGTATGGGCTAAAGAAAGATTTAGGATGTATCTTATCGGTGCACTCAATTTAAACTTAATGTAATAACTGCTCACAACCACTTCTGCATATGTTCAACAAATCAACGGCAAAGACCCCATCCATGAGGAGAAGTGGATAATGAATGTGCAGGACGTTGATATCGAACTTCTTTACCAACCCAGTAAAGACGAACGAGACCCACTAGAATTCTTATCCAGACACCCACTTCCTGTCACAGAAGAAGAAGAGCAGGTCACAGAAGCAGACCACGCCATCGTCGTGGAACAAAAAAGAGAGGAAGCAGCGAAAGAACACCTTTTAAACGTCTCTTCACATCCGTTGTTGTTGTTATTTCTGAAACTGGTCTTTCGGATCGCTGACACACAAACAACCGTGGGTTTTCTCTCGTCTTTATTACACAATGTTGACCACTCGGGGTCTCAATGCGAACTAACTTACAATGACACTGTTTGAGGATATATAGTAATCAGGTCTATTAATAGATACAATGGATCTACTAATATGTTACAGTCATTCCCATAATGCACTGCATAACTAGTTCTTAATACACTACATGGTCCTTTGTCGCGGGTTAAAAAATTCTCTTTTTCTCACAAAATCTCATCCATCAAGGTTAAAGCAAGTTTCGAGAGACTTTATTGGAATCGTGATTCCAAACTAAGGAAAGACAAGAAGCCAATTTCTGCCTCCCTTCGTTCGATTACTTTCCAGTGCATTGGGTGCAAAGGAAGAAAAAATTCCCAAGTCACTTCAGAACGCTGTAAAATAGCTAAGTTCCAATGTCTTTTGTGTGGTGCAAGTTATGTGGGCTATACAACCCGCCGTTTGTTCCAACGTATTGAAGAACATCGGCTCCAGAGCTCCTCCGTTAGGAAACGCCTCAAAGGTTACCACCCCGTTAAAGCAGCAGAGTTGAGTAGCAGTTTAAAGTTTTTCTAAAAGCGCCAAGGAAAACTTGAATATTTAATTTTTGAAATGTTGTTTATAAAAGAACCAAATGCATCCCTTAAACAAACAGTCCAACTCTATAAAGGCAAAAGTGTTTATATAATTTAAGTTTGCAACTTTGAACATTGATATTTTTCTTTATTTTCAATTGTTTCCACATCAATTATTGCATACCATTCTTTGTATTCAATCTTGATTTTGTTCTTTTGTGTTAGAGTTTAACTTTATTTTCCACGTGCCTATTGTTTTCTTATTAATGTGTCAAGGGGGAATAGTTTTTCTAACAATTATAATAATGTTGTCGTGATGACAACGGAACGTTGTGTAATCTTAGCGTTCTTATTAAATTACTCGTAAAAGTTAGTTATAAAAAGAAAACTGTGCTTCGAAAAATACATGGATAGTATTACTTACCCCGCACCAACGATGAAGCAATCGAGTCTATTCCAGGTGTCAGCAAAATAACCTTTCTTGCCAAGAAGACCCATGGCAGCCCATTTGACCAACATTTCCAGAAGGAAAAACACATATATGGCCAATTCAACATTTTCCAGTGTCTTACAACTTTCACTCTTACATTCGGGATCAGATGGGTCAAATAAACCAAGCGTAACGCAGTTCAGAAGGATCACGAGGATACTAATGCGCTCAAACCATTTGAAAACGGTTAAGGAAAACAAACGTACAATTTGAGATACGGAATACTTTTACACCAACAATGAAAATGAGCTTAAATATCAAAAAGAAAGCACAAATTCACTTAAACGGGAGAGAGAGAGAATAGAGAGAGAAAGAGAGAGAGAGAGAGAGAGAGAGAGAGAGAGAGAGAGAGAGAGAGAGAGAGAGAGACAGAGAGAGAGAGAGAGAGA